>JBBMKA010000003.1:1766349-1793010 GCA_037833695.1 Sechiopsis laciniata | reverse complement strand
ATAAAAAGTCTAACAATAATAATTAAATAAATATACATATAATCTAAATAATTAAATAACATAATAATTATGTTACAGGTACAAAAAATATTTTTTAAACTAAATAATAAATTCGGGTTGGATTGAGTTAATTTTAGGTCAACCCTCAACCCAACCCAACCCATAAAAATTTCATGATTTTGAACCCAACCCAACCCAAAAATATATTTAACCCAACCCAATCCGTCAAATTGGGTTGGGTTGGTTCGGATTACTCGGGTTGTCGGGTTTTTGTTCAACCCTAAAAACTAGGGTAAAAACAATTACGGTCTCTTTTGATATTTATTATATTTTGATACCTGAACTTTCAAAATACCAGTAGTCCATGAACTCTGACATTTGTTCATTTTAGTTCATAAACTTTCAAAAGTTTAATTTTAATCCGTAATTTTTTAGTTTTGTTCCGTTTTGGTCCCCGAACTTTTAAAATATTTAAATTTTGTGATTAGAATTTTATTTATTTATTTTTCTTTAATTTTTTTTTTTTTATCATCTTCCTCTATAAATTTTAAAAATGTGATCATATTTTTCTTTGATTGCATTAATATTATTAACATTATTGAACTAAATTCGATTAATATTAACTTCAAATTTACTACAGGAAACAATTAAATTATTTTTAGTACAAAAACTCAAATTGGACTTTTGAAAGTATATTGACTAAAATTAGATTTTGAAAGTTCAAGAAATAAAATGGTATTCTACCATAAAAACTATCAAACCAAAGAACTAATTCCTACATTTAATATTTCCTATTGGTAAGTAAATTTTGTTATATACTTTCAAAAATAAAAAAAATTAAAAATTGTAATATAAAAGTATATATATTAATAAATATTAGTTTTATTATTCATCAATTTTTTATTTACTGTTATGAAAGCAAGTAAAACAAAATAAGAAAATAGAAGAAGTAGAGAGAATAATGGAGGGAGATAGTGAATAAACTCTATTGAGTTTTATGCGTTTAACAAGGGATAAAACAACACTTATTTATAGTGTTGTGAAGTACAAAAATAGTCAAAGTACAAAAATAGCTAAAGTACAAAAATAGCTAAGTGGACCATTTATGAGGGAGTGATGTCAGTGGATTAGTTGTGATGTATAATGAATATCTAAATATTCATAATACTCCCCCTTAGATATTCATTGTAAAAAAAAAGAACTATCTCATTAAAAACCTTGCTAGGAAAATCCAATGGGAAAAAACCTTAGTCAAGGAAAAAAGAGTACAATATTTCACTCCCTCTTATGGAAACATCACTTGAGATCTTTGAGTCGTCGCATTCCTATGTTGTGCACCAACTTCTCGAATGTGGTAGTAGGTAATGCTCTTGTAAATAAATCTGCCAAATTATCCTTTGAGGAGATTTGTTGAACACTGATGTCTCCAATTTCTTCAAGATCATAGGTGTAGAAAAGCTTTGGTGAAATATGTTTTGTTCTATCTCCCTTTATATACCCTCCTTTGATTTGTGCTATGCAAGCTATATTGTCCTTGTATATAGTTGTTGGACGTTATTTGGTACAAATCAATCCAACTGTTTCACAAATGTGTTGACTCATTGATCTCAACCACACACATTCTCGACTAGCCTCATGTATAGCAAGGACTTCAGCATGATTTGAAGATGTTGCCGTAATGGTCTGCTTTACATATTTCCATGATATAGCGGTTCCTCCACATGTAAATAAATAATCATTTTGAGACTTAACTTTGTGAGGATCAGACAAATATCTTGCATCTGCATAACCAACTAGATCAAAATTCGATTGGTTAGAATAAAATAAACTCATATCTGTCATTCCTCAAAGATAACGAAATGCTTAACTCCATTCCAATGCCTTTTTGTAGGAGAAGAACTATAAATAGCTAATAAATTTACTGAAAAATGTTATATCAGGTCGTGTATTGTTAGCAAGATATATAAGTGCACCTATTGCACTAAGATATGGTACTTCAGGGCCAATTAGTTCTTCATTTTCTTCTTGAGGTCGAAATATGTCTTTATTCACATTTAGTGATAGAATTACCATTGGAATGTTCAATGGGATCCATGTATAACTTTTTTAAAATCTTTTCTATATAAGTTGATTGATGAATAAATATCTCATCTGCTAAATGCTCAATTTGCAAGCCAAGATAGAATTTTGTTTTTCCAAGATCTTTCATCTCAAATTCTTTCTTAAGGTATTCTATTGCCTTTGAAAGCTCTTCAGGAGTTTCAATTATATTTAAGATATCAATATATACAACAATAATGACAAATCTGGGCTGTGATTTCTTTATAAAAACACATGGACAAATAAGGCTATTTTTATACCCTTCTTACAATAAATATTCACTTAAACGGTTATACCACATTCGTCTGGATTGTTTTAATCCATATAAAGATCTTTGTAATTTAATCGAATATAATTCCTTTAAATTTAAATTATGTGATTATGGTATCTTTAATCCTTTAGGAATTTTCATATAAATATCATTATCCAAATATCCATATAAATATGCAGTGACGACATCCATTAGATGCATGTCAAGTTTTTCATATATAGACATGCTAATTAGATATCTCAATGTAATTGCATCTACCACAGGAGAATATGTCTCGTCATAGTCAATACCAGGTCTTTGTGAGAATCCTTGTGCAACAAGTCTTGCTTTGTATCTTGTGACTTCATTTTTTTCATTTCTTTTGCGTACAAATACCCATTTGTATCCAACAGGTTTTACACTTTCAGGTGTACGGACTACAGGTCCTAAAACTTCACGTTTTGAAAGTGATTGTTATTCTACTTGGATTGCTACTTTCCATTTAAGCCAATCTTTTCTATGTTGACATTCTTCAACAGATCTAGGTTCAAAATCTTCATTTTCATAAATAAATCATGAGCAGCGTTGTAAGAAAAAATGTTGTTAACAACTACATCCTTTCTATTCCATCTCTTTCCCGTCATGACATAATTTATTAAAATCTCCTTATTATCCTCATTTATTTTAGTATCTTCGATACTCTCATTATGAGTCATGTCAAGAGATTCTTTAAGAATATCTACATTTTTAATTGTGTTATCTTGACTATTAACTTCTTTTCTTTTCCGAGGATTTTTATCTTTAGAACCTACGGGTCTACCACGCTTCTGGCATGCCGCTGACTCTTTAGCTGAAAAAATTTGTGGTGTTGGGATTTCAATTTTAGATGGAGCATTTGTAGCTGGTATATATGATTTGGTCACTTTCTTAGAATCTGCAAATGCATCTGGCATTTGATTTTCTATATTTTATAAATGGACTATCTTTTGAACTTTTAGTTCACATTAGTTTGTTCGGTGATCAAAATGAGATAATGAAGACACACTCCTTGTAATTTCCTTTTCCAACTTCTTAAATTCTCCCTCCTAATGTTAGAAAATTTGTCTCATTAAAGGGACAATCAGCAAATCTTGCAGTAAATACATCACCTGTTAGGGGTTCAAGATATCTAATAACTGACGGAGAATCAAAACCAACGTATATTCATAGCCTTCTTTGAGGACCCATCTTAGTACGTTGTGGTGGAGCAATTGGAACATATACTGTGCATCCAAATATGCGCAAATGAGAAATACTAGGCTCTCGACCATACGCTGATTGTATTGGTGAGTACTTATGATATGCTGCTGGCATAATGCGTATAAGTGATGCTGCATGCAAAGTAACATGTCCCCATACAAATATTGGAAGTTTTGCTCTCATAAGTAATGGTCTTGCAATTAATTGCAAACGTTTTATGAATGATTCTGCTAAACCATTTTGTGTATAGACATGAGCTACAGGATGTTCAATAGTTATTCCAATGGATGTACAATAATTATTGAATGCTTGAGATGTAAACTCACCGGCATTATCAAGACGAATGCCTTTAATTGCATAATCAGGAAATTGTGCTCTTAATTTTATTATTTGAGCAAGTAATCTTGCAAATGCAAGTTTCGACTTGATAATAAACTTACATGTGACCATCTACTAGATGCGTCAATCAGAACCATAAAATATTTAAATGGTCCACTTGGAGGATTTATAGGTCCACATATATCATCTTGAATTTGTTCTAGAAATGTACGTGATTCGATTCCCACTTTAGACGGTGATGGTCTAATAATCAATTTTCCTTGAGAGCAAGCGGAACATAACAATTCATTAGATTGAAAAATCTTTTGATTTTCTTAATGAATGTCCACTTGAATTCTCAATAACTCTTCTCATCATTATTGACCCTGGATGACCCAATCGATCATGCCAAACTGAGAGTATATCTGGATTCGTGAACTTCTAATTCATTGTAGCATATGTTTCAATAACATCAATATGTGGGTAATATAATCTAGAAGAAAAAGTAGACATCTTTTCTTGTATACGTTTTTCATTTGCAATAATAGATATAATATAAAGATACTCAATATTATTCTTATTATTCGTCTCTATGTGGTAATCATTATAACGTATATCCTTAAAACTTAGTAGATTTTTACTAGAGAACAAAGCATCAATAATTGTAAATTTTGTTCTACTAGGCAAAATAAAGTTTGCTTTTCCAAAACCTTCTATCAAGTTTGCAGAACCTAATATTGTATTGACACTTAGCTTCAAGAATTGTCAATTTAGAAAAATATTTTCTACTTTTAAGTATTGTATGCGTAGTTGCGCTATCTGCCAAGCATAAATCTTCATGATCCAAAATGTGAGAAATTTCCATGATTCTTTAGCACATAAATAGTAGAGTGTCGTGCTGATAACGTGTTATGAAAGCAAGTAAAACAAAATAAGAAAATAGAAGAAGTAGAGAGAATAATGGTGGGAGAAAGTGAATAAACTCTATTGAGTTTGGTGCATTTAACAATGGATGAAACAACACTTATTTATAGTGTTGTGAAGTACAAAAATAGTTAACTGGACCATTTATGAGAGAGTGATGTGAGTGGATTAGTTGTGATGTATAATAAATATCTAAATATTCATAATATTTACATATTTATAGTTTTATTTTGATTCTCAATTATCAAATTGAATCATTTTGATTTAAATTAATTTGATTATTCTTATAAAAATTATTAAGTTTATTTCTTTTATCTGGTACTTTTAATTATCAAAAACTTACTAAAATTTAAAAATTCTGTTAAATAATAAATGATATTAAAATTCTCTTTTCTAATTGGTTATATATATGTGTGTGTGTGACACTAATTTCATGTTATATCTCGTTTATTTCATATGAGAATATATAGTGGGAAGAACCAGGGGTTTGGAAGTGTATAGTAATTATTATTTTATCTAACAACATCTAAAAAATGTAATTCAAATATGTATCCTCATATGATTATTAAGCTTACCAAAAAGCTAGTTTTTTGTTTTTTTGTTTT
This sequence comes from Sechiopsis laciniata, assembly GCA_037833695.1. NCBI lineage: Eukaryota > Viridiplantae > Streptophyta > Magnoliopsida > Cucurbitales > Cucurbitaceae > Sechiopsis > Sechiopsis laciniata. Next base: position 1,787,574 of record JBBMKA010000003.1, on the reverse strand, counting down.
TGAAATTTAAGCTACACTAACTAACTTATTATATGTTTTTTCTTACTTAAATATCTACATCTTACTTATATTTGTATAAATCAAGCTACAATTTTTTAAAAAAAAAAAAAAATCTTCAAAAAACTTATTTTTGTTTTTGAAAGTTTGTTAGTATTCGCATATTTTCTTAAAGAAAAATGGATAAATTGTAGAAAATATGAACAAATTGTAAAAAATTTATGTAAAAATAGACTTCAATTTCAAAAACAAAAAATAAAACGGTTATCAAACTCGGCATAACTTGTCACTAAAACTAACTTTAAAAGTGTATAATTGGGTAGAGCTAGCCCATTAAGTAAAACACAGTTAAACAAAGGCTATTGGGCCAAAAGTTCAGCCCATTAAGAATTTTGACTTCTTATTTCTAGTTTCCTGGTTTACTGGGGCGACCAAGAAGCACACACCTGACACGTCATTCTATAAACGTAAACCCAATTCAAACGGAAAGAAAAAGCGAAATAAAAGGAAAATAAAAAGAACACATCTACGAAACGACGCCGTCTCATTGTCCGCAATTTTCTAATAAAAGAAAAGGTAAAAAAAATTTAAAATAAATAAATAATATTGCAATTTTGGGCTTGGTGACCAATGATGTAGCGTAACAGCATAAAGCCAGTGTTTCAATCAAAGCCCTGAATCTCTCTCTCTCTCTCTCTCTCTTTCGTTTTTTTCTCACTCCTGAATTTCTCTGAAGCCCTGTCAATGGCTTCACGCAGACTTCTCTCCTCTCTTCTCAGATCCTCCGCCCGCAGAGCTTCATCCAGATCTCCGCTCTCCAATCCCAATCCAAGGATTTCACCCTCCGCAACCTCACGCGCTTCTCCATACGGCTATATCCTCTCTCGCGTGGCGGAGTATGCGACTTCTGCTGCGGCGGCGGCGCCTCCATCGCCGCCGCCTCCGGCGAAGGATGCCGGAAAGGGAGGGAAGATCACCGATGAGTTTACTGGCGCTGGTGCCGTCGGACAGGTGTGTCAGGTGATCGGTGCCGTCGTCGATGTGAGATTCGATGATGGATTGCCGCCTATCCTGACCGCTCTTGAGGTGCTTGATCACTCGATCCGTTTGGTGCTTGAGGTTGCTCAGCATTTGGGAGAGAACATGGTTCGGACTATTGCCATGGATGGGACTGAAGGGCTCGTTAGAGGACAGCGCGTGCTCAATACTGGCTCTCCTATCACTGTAAGTTTTGGTTTGTTGCTTGATCGATTACGATTTGATTATGTTAGATGGTTTGTTGTTTATTTACGTTTTGACTTTTGGTTGTTTCGTTATTATCGGCGCTGATATAATTGAATTGGAAGGGAATTCTTTCTCGAATGACCTGGAGTTGGTGATCAGATCCATTTAGTATCATTTTATTGTCTGTAAATTTATACGCGATTTAAGATTTATGTAGGAAAATTTAGAAGGATGAGTGGATGTGGGCGATTCTAGGAAATTTTAATTCGGTAATTAACTTAGGACTTGATTTGTGGTCGACCGATTTCTCCTCGATATGATAACGTCAATGTTTAGAAAGTCTTCTATAGACCTGTTCCTATGTGTAATATATTAGTTCTAATAAAGGCTGATGCTTAAGAGATGAGATTTCAACGTTGTTTAATTTATATCAAATTTTGTGCTTAAGTTTACCATTTTTGTTACATGATGCATTGGTACAGTGTTGTGGTCATCTACTTCTGTATGTTTTTGTGTTGATTGGTTCTTCCACTGATCAAGATGTCATGCGTTTTATTACGTTTTGCATTTTGGACGATTTATTTCTTGATCATCTATGTTTTTAGCCCAGCCTTTTCTGCATATTTTAAGGTGTTTTTCATTATTGATTTCGATAAAACTTGACAGGTGCCTGTTGGTAGGGCTACTCTTGGCCGTATCATAAATGTTATCGGTGAACCCATTGATGAGAGAGGCGATATTAGTAAGAAATCTGTAAATCATGCAAGCGATTGTAAATTTTAATTTGGGTTTTGCATAGAAGATTCATAACCATGTGGTGTTTTAACAGAGACCGACCACTTCCTACCAATTCATAGAGAAGCTCCAGCATTTGTTGAGCAGGCAACTGAACAACAAATTCTTGTCACTGGAATCAAGGTAAGATAATGAATTTAGGAAACGTTGGTTTTATTCTTTGATGACTCGTGAAATGTTCACATATATTGCTTTTTGGTTATAGGTTGTTGACCTTCTTGCACCATACCAAAGAGGTGGAAAGATTGGGCTTTTTGGTGGTGCTGGTGTAGGAAAAACTGTTCTTATTATGGAACTTATTAACAATGTTGCCAAAGCTCATGGTTGGTTTATGAAACACTCTTCCCAAATATGGGCATTCTACTGTTATTGTTTTTATTTAGATCTTAACTTTCTCCTTTGACCAGGTGGTTTCTCTGTGTTTGCTGGTGTGGGGGAACGCACTCGTGAGGGCAACGACTTGTACAGGGAAATGATTGAAAGTGGTGTCATTAAGCTAGGTGACACGCAGGTATTAAATCAAAAGCAATTTCTTATGTTGGCTTCTCTTTGACCTTTGGCTTTGATCATGATGAAGCCTTTTCCCTAACTTTCTTTCTCACCGAAATGAGTGATTGCGCTTTTTCTTTATTAGGCTGACAGCAAATGTGCCCTTGTCTATGGTCAAATGAATGAGCCCCCGGGTGCTCGTGCTCGTGTTGGTCTTACTGGACTTACTGTGGCTGAGCACTTCCGTGACGCCGAAGGGCAAGATGTGCTTCTCTTCATCGACAACATTTTCCGTTTCACCCAAGTAAGTTTAGTTGCCAAGGATCTTTTTGATGGGCTGTTTTTTTAAAAAAATTGTAATGCCATTGACATGTTGGTATTCATATCAACAGCTTGCCTTATTGTAACGTTTCTTTTTTCTTCTGGCTCACAGGCTAACTCAGAGGTGTCTGCTTTGCTCGGTCGTATCCCATCTGCTGTTGGTTACCAACCAACCTTGGCAACTGATCTTGGAGGCCTTCAAGAGCGTATCACAACCACAAAGAAAGGTTCTATCACTTCAGTTCAAGCTATCTACGTGCCTGCTGATGACTTGACAGATCCTGCTCCCGCAACCACATTTGCTCACTTGGATGCCACAACTGTGTTGTCACGACAGGTTCAATCAGTTTTAGTCCTGAGATGGTTTCATATGTTCTATTCTACTTTATCTTACTCTTTTTCTGTAAACAGATCTCTGAGCTTGGTATCTACCCTGCTGTCGATCCATTGGACTCTACATCTCGTATGCTTTCTCCTCACATTTTGGGCGAGGAACACTACAACACTGCTCGTGGAGTACAGAAGGTTCTTCAAAATTACAAGAACTTGCAAGATATTATTGCCATTTTGGGTATGGATGAGCTAAGTGAAGATGACAAGTTGACGGTTGCACGTGCTCGCAAGATCCAAAGGTTCTTGAGTCAGCCTTTCCATGTTGCAGAAGTCTTCACGGGTGCTCCTGGAAAATACGTCGAGTTGAAAGAAAGTATCACCAGCTTCCAGGTACCTTGAGAATCTTTCCTTTCAGTTTATTACTGTCATGTATGCTCAAGTAATTTCAAACTGAAGTCCTTGGATCACGTAATCCAAACATATTCGCCAATTGAAAATAGTTGATGAACTTCTAGGGGGGTGTTTGGGACAAGGACAAGGACAAGTAGAATGATTATGGAGAATAATTCATTTATCTACACTTGAGTCACCAACAATCTCTCCCCTTATATTCCATACTCATTTTCCCATAACCACATTTCATTCTCTCCATGCTCACTATTTTTGTTCCCCTATAGTCTGCACTTCTAAGCACAGGTAATGGTTCTTTGTAATGATTCATTGCACCCCAGACACTGATAACAATTGCCTCGTAATAATTCTCTTCATTTCTAACATATTTAATGTTTCTCCCATAATCATTTTCTTCGCCTCTAATATAGATAATCATTCTCTTTTGTTAATTATTCTCCCATGTATTCTCATTCTCGCAACAATCATTCTGGTTTTGGTGATATGATTTGATTTCAAGATCCTAATGGAGGGGTTGTGTTTAATCTTTTGTTTTGTATGAATATAGGGTGTGTTGGATGGAAAGTACGATGATCTTTCAGAACAATCATTTTACATGGTCGGAGGTATTGAGGAAGTTATTGCCAAGGCAGAGAAGATTGCCAAGGAATCTGCTGCTTAGTTACTTTTTTTTTTTTTTTTTTTTTTGTTCATCTTGATAATTATGAAAACTAATAATTTAGGCGGCGATGTGTTGGCGATGCCAGCAAACAGGCTTTCCAAAATATTTTTTTGAGATGCAAAAACCAGAGATCTTCTGCTTTTTAGTTGTTGTTGCAGAATCCCCCTTTTTGCTTTTCTCGTCTCTCTCTTTAATAAGGGGAGGTATGTACATTTTTTTTCATTTTCAAAACTCTTTTTACCATTTAATCTAATCCCTTGTTTTATATGATGAAATTTCTCGCTTTTTTTGGTTCACATCTGGTCGTTAGAGGTCGTTGATTCCAACTGTAATAATAAGCCATTTTGGAGTTATAATTTTGTATGCATGGTTTACAAAAGGGTTAGCAAATGCTGGCGGAACTAGCGGAAACTACTAATTTTAATTTTTTTAGACAAATATTTAGGTCATGCATGCCTTAAATATTTATCTTTAATTTTTTTTTTTTGGAGTTAAATAGAATGTGATTAGGTGGACATCAATATTTTAGTCATGTCTAAACAATATCTAAGATGTTTCTCTTAATTTTATTTGGATCCTATTGCTTTCTGAATTATTACAGTATTAAACATTAAATTTTTAGAATGTTCATTTTGAGATTGTTTGATCTTCTAATTTTACCTTTCTTCAATCGACACTCCATTTTGATGGATTTTATCAGTAAAGATCCAAAACTTCTTTATCCATATTTATGATTACAAATTTTTTTTTTTTTGGTTTATGAAAATGTGGATAATGAAAAATTAAATTTGTGGTCATAAAGATAGGTAAGAATTCAAGTATTGTCCTTTTAAGAGGCTAGTTTTGTGTTTGCTTGAAATTGTTAAGTAAGTGCCCACCATAGATTGAATCTATCACCTTAAGCACTCCAGATGCTTCGTTAACTAATTGAACTACTCTATAATGATTAAGAATTATAATATACTAAAATAAATATGCTAACAAATTAGGATATTAAACCGTATATTTTATTTTAAAAGTTGAATACAACTTTTAAATAAGTCGTAACTATTTGCATTAAAAGTTGAATACCATTTTCTTCAATATTAAATAAAATTTAAACCGCGAATGTTTTATTTTAAAGTCCTCTTAATGTCGTAATTTTGTTTATAATAAAATTTTGTCTAATTTTGGACATCATGCTCCACGCTGGATATTAAATAATTTTTAATCTGACTATTTTATCTGTTTAAAAATATTACTTTAAAAATGACCTAATGAACTTAAAATATACTTTTTTTAATGGTAGCTACAGCTTTAGTTTATGAATTTTAAAGTTGGGTGCTTGTTTGGTTTTTTTTTTTTTTTTGGAATTCAATAATAATTAGAATTACTGAATTTGAACCATAGCTTTTCATTTATGATTTGGTTGGAGTTCTGCTCATTATGACACGGTTTATTTGGTAATTAAACTTCACAAAAATGTTTAAAATTTTAAAATTTTTGCCATCTATTTGGAGAAAGAAATATATTTAAAATAGATCAAAAGAAAAAAATAATGCAACAAAAATTTAATGATTTCATAAAAGAATTTAACATTAAAAGTATATATTTCAATTAAGGATAATAGTATTTTCAACGATTTCTTATCCAAAAAAGTATTTTCAATGATTTTTAAAGTTTAAAATATATTTTTAAAAAGATATTTGTATAATTTAGAAATATTATTAAAATAAAACTGATAATTTGAGAGCATCTGAATCAAATGACCACTTTTCAAAAAAATGTGAAATGTGAAAGAAATTTCAATAATATGGCCTATGGTAAATTTTAATGTAAAAATGTGAAAGAAATTCAACCAGAGTTTCTGAATCAAATGACCACTTTTCAAAAAAAAAAAAAAAAAATCAAACGGCCAAGAATACTCCACAAAATAGAGATCGATCCATTTATCCCGAGCATCCAAAACTCGTCTATATACTCGCCACGTGTAGCTCCAAATAAACTCGCAGTCTCCCGATTATTTAGTTTTAGCGACGCGTTCGACCAAATCGCCACCTCATCGCAATCTACCCTCTCGCCGCCGCCGCCGCCGTCGACCCCCAAACTCACAAAATATAACAAAGCTCCATGTCCGCATCCATGTCAATCTCCATCTCTTCCACTCTCTCCCTTTCCCTTCCTTCTTCTCTTCCCCATGCTCGCTTCCCCCTTCCTTCCTCTTCCATGTCTCTCCTCCGCCGCCTGAGGCCCGCCAATCTCCGATTCAACATCCGTCATCCCCCCGGCCGATTCGCCACCGCCGCTGTCGCCTCCGTACGCCAGGACACCGCTGCCTGGACTCAAGCTCCTCTCGCCGAAGTCGAAACCGCCGCCGAGTCTCTCTTCCACGTTTCTATAGACGTGGCCGACGCGCCGGACCTCGCTGCTTCTCACACGCGTGCCGGTCAGTACCTGCAGATCCGTGTCCCCGACGTGGAGAAGCCGACGTTTCTTGCCATCGCGTCTCCTCCTTCGCTTGCGTCTTCGGAAGGCGTGTTCCAGTTCCTGGTGAAGAGCATTGAGGGCTCGATCGCTGAGATTCTGTGTGGATTGAAGAAAGGAGATGTGGTTCAACTGAGTCCGGTCATGGGGACGGGATTCGATGTCGATTTGATTGCGCCGCCTCAAAATTACCCTACCGTTCTTATTTTTGCTACTGGATCTGGAATCAGGTGCGCCGCTTGTTCTCTTTGTCGATGTTTATGCTCCTTTAGCTTCGGTTTTCTCCATGCTTTGTTTCTATGTTTTGGTTTTTGTTAGTTTTCTCTAGATTTGTGGATATCTCGTCATGAACTAATAACAACGAATTGGAATCAGAAGATTTTGAACCTCCATTTTGTGTGATTAATATTTGTGAGCACGACAAGTTTGGATATCAAACTAGTTTCCCTTAGCTTTAGCTCCTGGTGAAGAAAACAGAAAGCGAATAGCGAAAAGTGGTGTTTTTAGGGATTTGTTGAAGTTAGGATAGGAGAGCTTTGAGTTGGACAGCCATGGAGACAGTTTGTTGTATTTTCTTTGCATGGAACTCAGATGTTGATCAGGTTCCTATTTAAAACTATGACAAAAATGGGAGCGGTTCATGTTTTGCATTTTCTAGATGTCTGATTCAAAGTGGATGACAAACTACAGACAAGATTGAAGAAGTTCAACCGAACATGATTGACCTAGTGGTCAAGGAGGAGGAGGAGTTTCAAGAAATTGTAGGTACAATCCATGGTAGTTACCTAGTTAGAAAATAAGACATCCAAATATTGTAGGGTCAGACAAGAAGATTCATAAGGTGAAGGTACGTGTAAGTTGACCTAACCACAAACTTCAAAAAGAAGAAAAACAAGTTTAACCTAAGATTAAATGATGACTGGGAGCCATTTTGTACCACCTTATGATTCGAAGTTTTAAGATTGCACTCATTCGAGAGACATAGTTCTTTTTTTTGGCTTCAACCAGCCCGCCACTCGTGGGGAAAGAGACATAGTTATAACTATGGCTAGAGACCTCTTGGGGATTATGGAAAAACCTGAAGCCTAGCCAACAAGCTCATAGAAAACACTGGGATTTGGAATGTCAGGAGATTTTACGTGTAAATATTTATTTGACATTAATGCAAATTCACATTTCTTGTAAAAATGGAGTGAATATTTGACATGAGGTCAAAATTGATATTGTATGAAAGATTATTCGAATTTAGTGGTTTGAATGTGTTTGAACTTTGCTTTGCTGCTATGCGGAGGTCATTCTCTCCACTGAAAATTGTATCATTGTCTTTCTTCTACTAAATTCAGAGAAATATTTGACAGAGCATGCTTGTTGAAGGCTAAAGTTACTTGCCTTACTTTTTTATAACTTGATTCAACTCAATTCCCTTTCAGTTTAAAATTAAACATCTCATTTTCAATTTTGCAATACCTTTTAATTTGTAAATAATCAAGCATTTTTACCTTTTTGAACAACAGAAGAACAATTTAATCTTCATGCTTGTCCCCAACCAAGACATTTTTTTGATAACCAGGAAGTCTGAACTTACCTGCCATATACTCAAGGTATCCATGCCTGCCCCCAAGGCCTTCTCCAACCAAGACTTTGAAAATCTCAAACTTCGATTTAGCTTCATTTTGTTAAGCATCACATTCACATATAACGAGACTCTCATTAGTCATTATAAATGACTTAGGAAGTTAGCAGAAAGGTTACCAAATGTGTTAAGAAGTTAGTGATATCTTTATTTAGGTAAGTGATATCTTTCTTTATTCAGTGAAGTTAGAACGATGGGGCTGTTAATTTAATGAGATGTGTGGATCGATACCCACTTCAATGCCTTGTTGTCCTTATTAGGTATTCGGGTAGATTCCAACAGTACCCCTGTCTGCCCCTCCACTTCTCCGGGACTCGTATGTTTTTTACTTTTTGGGTGAGGACATTGAGATACTATATTTTCTTAATTGGTAATCGGCTATTTTATTGAGCATCATTGACTCTGTCCTCTTCTTTTGTGTAGAATGTAACGTATTCATTTCATTTTTTTGATAGGAAGAATGTAACGTATTCATATCAAACTATTTCTCTCTACTGCTGCTATGGTCTACTTCTCTTATTTCATAATTTTTGTTAACGTTTCCGAGTACACAGCCATGCATATACACATCGGAGTGTTGTTACTCTCTTACTACTCAATGTGTTTATTTATCACACAGCTATAGAATTGTGGTATACTTTATTGTGAACAAAATTGGTCCATACACAAACACAATAGAAATAACTTCAGTTTATCTACTTTCTATTTGCTCTGTTGTTCTGACTGATTCCTTTTTTTTTAATCTATGTAGTCCAATACGATCTCTGGTTGAGTCAGGCTTTGGAGCCAGTAAGAGGTCCGATGTGAGGCTATATTATGGGGCAAGAAACCTCAAGAGGATGGCTTATCAGGTATTTGTGAAGGGTTATATTAATATTAGTAGGCTATTAGTAAGGCTTTAGGGGTAATTAGTTAGGGAGTTCAGTTTATATAAATTGAGGAAAGGGAAATGAGTACACAGAGGCAATTTTTTAGTGATTTAGGACTTGGGTTAGCATACTTAAGATGGGAGGTTCCAACTCCAAGTGCCTTATATTTGGTTTATTTTGTGAGGTTACTTTACATTCAAGTTCTTGATTCTTGTTAGGTTGCATTCTAATAATATTGTTAAATTTTATTTGTTGTATTCCGATTTACCATCTATGGGACGAGATCCTATGAAGTTAATTTGTTTCTTTCCTTTATAGGACAGATTTGAAGATTGGGAATCTTCTGGTGTTAAAGTTGTGCCAGTATTGTCACAACCTGAGAATGATTGGACTGGTGAAAGTGGCTATGTCCAGGTAGGTCTGACCGTAGACGTCTCGTCTCTCTCCTTTTTTTTTTTTTTTTAACTTCAACAAATTATAGGAATTTGGGTTAACGGGCCTGAAATGTTTTTCTTCTTCTTATAGGCTGCATTCACTAGAGCAAAGAAAGCTTTTGACCCTACTTCTACTGGTGTTATACTCTGTGGTCAGAAACAGATGGCCGAGGTAGTCCCTGTGCCATGGCTATTATCACTTCTTTTTAGTTCATTGTTATCTTTGGATTGTCCTATGAACCCCTGCCCATGTAGTTTGATCAAGAATTTTTAACCTATGACACTTATCAAAATCTGGAAATTGTAGACACACTAGTGTGCGCACAAGAGTATCTATATTGTCTCACAGTTTCTTGTGTGCAAATTTTTTTACTCATCAACCCGTATCACATTATGATTCTGAATTGCGGTTATTAAGAAAAGAATTACGTGAAGGCCATCCTGATGCATGCTAATTCTGTTATATGTCGTTTCATTTACGGAAGCACTAGATTTATTTATTTGTTTTATATACAGGTGAGTGTCTGGGTCAATTTATGACCTTGACTATTCCTACGGGTTAACTTATATATTGGTAAGTAGTTTATAAGTAGGTGGATACCATGAATTGAATACCCAACCTCTTTATTCCATCTCTGGACCACATAGGCCGAAATTGCCCTTTGTTATATGAATTTGTGATGTTTTCCATGGTAAATGCATCTACCATTGATTGTCAATGAATATGCTGATGGAATGGTTCAGTTGAGAGAGCAATTGCTAACATGTCATTCTGCGTAATCTCCCGTCTTAAGGGATCATTTCTAAAAGCACTTCATTTTTCTTTTCCTGCAGGAAGTTACATCAATTCTTTTAGCAGATGGAGTTTCAAGTGAGAAGATACTAAAGAACTTTTGAACAAACAAACAGAGAATAGTATTGTTGTATCATCAATTTAGTGAAAGATGTTTATTTCATTTTTTTCACCCAACTGCTGAGGGTAAGCACCTCAGCTTGGACTAATATAATAAATGTATTTCTGGGACTAAAAGATCAACACTATATATGTCCAAAATTTTCAGGACCGACGCGGCTAAGTTCTATGACTCTGGCTGTCCCATCTGTTCTAATTTGGAGGAGGACTGCTTCATATGTACGGTTAGAAATTCCTTGCAACTTTATATATTGGAAATCAAAGTTTTCCATATTGGTAGATCTTATTATTTAGAATTACAGTCAGAAAAGGCTTCATATTGAATGATAATACCATTGCGTGATTTTGCTGGTCTGTTGCCTTTTTATGATATTTGATTGGCAACACTTGAAAGTTGAAACTCATAAAATAAGCACAGGTATGTTATATGAGAGACCAAAAGGGGTAGAATAGTGGAAAATTGAATATTAGCATAAACGCAGGCTCAGCTCTCTATTATTTGATTCTATGTTTCCTGTTATAGACATCAGCAGGAGCATCAAAATTTTTTCTTCTGAACTCATCACCGATAGTATTAGGGGGTTGATTTATATTCTTCCCTGATGTGGTTCAAATCGACAGTATTTCTATTCTTCCAAATAGACTATAAGTTTTGAACCAAAACTTTTACGATTCTCACGTCGAACATCTTTTAGGAATAAAAAACTTATTGGCGATTTAAACCACATGAGGGAAGAATATAAATCAAATAATCAACACACTAATAAGTTTTATTGTTGCAAAATCCCATATTGTCCCTTGAATTTGAGTTTTAAGATAAAGATAAGGTACAAGTGCTCTCCAATTGTGGGGGCGAAACCCCGATTTCCAACCTTTTTTTTAAATTTTAAATGTGGTTCAACATGGTTGCATTTATCAACTAGAGACTGACATTTTTTAATCTTAAGGGTTAGGGTTAAGTTAAGAGGTGTTAAGTTAAGCTGAGGGGTTAAGTTAAGCTGTGTTTGGTGGGCAGACTTTTGTAAGCTGAATGAAGTTAAGCTGATTGTTGTTTGGTGAGCAGGTTAAGTTAAGTTGAAGGTTAAGTTAAATTGTGTTTGGTATAAATGTTTAGTTAAGTTGAGTTTTTTTTTTTTTTTAATGTTAAGTTGAGTTTTTTAAGTTATATTTGTCATTTTTCATACATTTTAAAAATGATTCTACTTGTTATGTATGTTTTGAATATTCAACCTTTTCCCTAAGCAATATATAAAATAAAATTAATTTTAAATGGTAAGAACATAATATTCATTCCAAAGTCAAATTATAATTTTGACATAATTCATGAAATTTATGTCAACAAAATAGGAGCCATACTTTAAATCATTGAGTTACACATACAAAATTATAAAGTTATTTCATTCAATCATCTGTTAGGATTTTCCATTCAGCAAATATTCGTTGCCCCATTAAATCTTGAAAGTATGACCACTTAGTTGAAGATTCGTCCATTACAGCTCGAGTGAGAGCAGCACCAACATCATCCCCCATTTGTATTTGTCATGTGTACAATATCTTCCAAACTATTATATTTGTACGAAGGTTCATAATCTAAACAATGAGTAGTTCAGAGTATTTTATCAAACTTTATAACTAATTGTGTAACTTTGTTTTATCAAAGTTGTATTTTAATGCATTTTATAATAATTCTACTTAAGTATGTATGTTTATTTCACATTAAAATTAAAAGTGTAGGCAATAAAATACTACTGAATTAACATTCATTCATAATAATAGAGGAAAATATAATTTGTCATAAGCTATCAAGGCTCATAACAACAAAAGGAAAGTTTTAGATCCTACAATTAGTAAATAAAGTTTGGATGAAAAAGGCAACAAGAGCCTTCACAAAATAGAATAAGTGGCATCATCGTCGTCCGTGCAATCTAAGGCTTCACAAAGAGAAGGAGTGGGTCATCATCTATTCTTGTTCAATAAGTACTCACAGTAGCTGCGCTGATAATTTGGAGGGACATTAAGGAAAGCAGAAGCTTCGCTTAGGTCTTTCAAAAGAATGTTCATAAGCACAATTCTTTCTGGATCCGTTAATGTGGGTTCCAATTCACAAAGAATTTTTGCAACCTTCACTCTCGTTGAGTCGTTATCCTCTTTTGTCACTTGTAGAGTAGTTGCATGCCAATCAGCAATTCTCTTGATTTGCTCGTACTGAATTTTTGCAATCTAAGGCTTCACAAAGAGAAGGAGTGGGTCATCATCTGTTCTTGTTCAATAGGTACTCACAGTAGCTGCGCTGATAATTTGGAGGGACATTAAGGAAAGCAGAAGCTTCGCTTAGGTCTTTCAAAAGATCATAAGCATAATTCTTTCTGGATCTGTTAACGGGGGTTCCAATTCACAAAGAATTTTTGCAACCTTCGCTCTCATTGAGTCGTTATCCTTTTTTGTCACTTGTAGAGTAGTCGCATGCCAATCAGCAATCCTCTTGATTTGCTTGTACTGCATGTCCATGCCGAGACGCAACACATCAATCATCTCCTGCTTTCCTGAGACCCTTTTTCTTTTCGACCGAGATTCAACCGAAGCTTAAGTAGACTAAGAACAGAAACAAAGTTGAGAGTGATAGAGATGACAAAGTCATACCAGAGAACTCATGATCTTGTCATAATTCAAATATATACTTTCAGAAATGTAAAATTTTTAATGCCACTTTAACCATATTTACATTTACATAAATTATGGCATTGGCTTTGTTTGTATACACACAACGAATATGTATCCTAAGAAAACAACAATATGAATCTTCTTAGATTCATATTGATTTTCATTATCTCAGTCTAAAATATTTACTAAAGAAATTTGCAACATCCTAATAATTAAGTATACGAAGAAAAGAGATAATATTAAAAAACAAAATCGAGCAAAGATATAATAATTAGTGAATTATAAATAAAGAGTTTGAAATAATGCAACAAGATAGAAGGCGAACACAAGTTTAAATAGTAGAATAAATCAAGTATATATGAAAGCATGAGGATAAAATAAAAAGAGCAGATATCTCATTCAATTGAAATTTGAAACACAAACCAATTCGAGGTCCTTAAGGAACATTCTAAATGCATAAGTAAAATGATAGACAAGATACAAGTTAACCAAATGAACACTAGTTTTAATAGCAAGATAATTCAATTATCTATGAAATAATGATGATAGAATTGAAAGGGCAGATAGCAAAATCAACAGGCTCTCCAAACAGAGAACTAATTCAAGGTGAGAAGGCAAAATGAATACAAAGTTTAACCAAAGCTCAAGGAAGAATACTAACAGCAAACAACAAGCAAGAGAATCCAGAGGTCAGGATGTGTTATGAACTTAGTGAAGCAAACTATATATATAGATAGATAGATAAATTTTAGGATACAGAGAAATAAATCATCCCTTACCATCAAGTTAATAAACGAATCCATTGAGTTGAAAGTAAAATTTAATTGGAAAAGAAATGCACTTAAGATGGTAGTTGAACGAATATATTATACAAAATATAGAATAGAACAAATAGTTTGAAATAGACAACAAATCCATTGAGTTGAAAATAAAATTCAATTGGAAAATAAATGCATTTAAGATGGTAGTTGGATGAATATATTATACAAAATATAGAAAAAAATAGATAGTTCGAAATTTATTACTAGCAGAGAAGATTTTCACAGAATAACAAATCTTGCAAAATTAATGGAATAAGATTTTCATGTCAATCAGCGGTGTACAGAGAAGATGAAAATGGATTTTATATTAGGGGTTCTCATCATCGGCTGGGGGGAGGGGGGTTAGAAAACATACCTGTGTCTGAGTCCCCCACCAAGCCAGATTCACTACAAACCCTACCAAATCGATTTGATTTCTAGACATGCAAGACCTTGGAAGATTGAGTTCCATCGATGTAAGCCCAAAGAAGGTCACGAAGCAAGGTTTGAGATTGAATCGGCGGCGAGAGTTACAGATCTGCAAACAACAAGGAAAGATTCTGAGATCAAACTCAAATCTGAACGAATGAGTAAACAAAAAAAAATTAAAATGAAATAAACCTCGGTAAATCGGATTTTAATCGACTAGAAATTTAACGTAGATGAAGATTAATGAAGAATCGAACACCATAATCAAAGCAAAATTAGAGCAAACTCGAAGAGAAACGAGAGAGCAAACAGTGAAACCAAAAGAAAAATGAACGCTAAATGAGAGAGAGACTGGAGATTTTACTCGGATTAGAGAGACGGTTACTGTTCCCAAGCCGCGTTAATTAAGACAAATTAGCCACTTGACAAACATGCGTACCAAACAGGATTTAGGGGTTTTAATTTAAAACGTATTAAATTAAGAGGAGAAACAAACACGCCCTAAATATTTGCAAGAGTAGTATGTATTTATGACTCTATTATTGTTTTTTTTTTTTTTTTTTGTAATGACTGGGAGTCAAAATTTTGCTAATATCTGGGACATAATTGTGTCCCACCTATCATTTGTAAGAAATTCATTTTAATGTGTAACGATAATAGCACCTTAAAGTATACACAAGCATTAGAAGTGTGTCAAGTACAACAAAAACTCTAGAAAACTATCCAACTGTGGCTCTAAAACCCCTTGACACACCAAGTGTACTACAATAGTTCAGAAGCAATCAAAACATAAAACGAATATGCAGCTGGAACAATCACCCAGTAAGAGTCATTAGAAGTATCCCTCATCAAGTATTCGGGGTTAATGGAAATTCTTAGCACGATCATGGTTATTACCATCGATGACATGTTCGTTCTGGGTTGAACCATCGATGACATGTTCGATCATGGTTATTACCATCGATGACATCTCCTCTGAGTGTTGATGGTGACATGTTTGTAATCTAAACGTAATGAATATATATTACATGATCGATGAGACCGCTCATGTTGATGGTGGTTCCTCCCATGCCTTGTCCATCGCAAACCAATGTCATCCTCACTGGTAGAATCGTTAGATGATAAACAGTAAATTTGCCTATGATATCTGTGGCGCCTGGAACGACATAAACTTGAATCGGCATGGCCATGTCTTCTGCACCCTCTCTTACTCGTCCTATAATACACAGAGTAGCTATCATTTGTCTTGGATATTCTATCATCTCTTCTCACTGTCGCCTGAATCAGAGTGACTGTTTCTTGTGCTTCTCATGGCTATCACTTTCTGTATCTGTATCAGAATCTGATCCTGATTTTCTTTTATGCTTGGCAGCCTTGAGCTTCTTCGCATTGGCTTCGGCAGCCTCAAGCTTCTGTTCCCATTTCAATGGAGCTTCCTTCTTCTCCAAAGCTCTCGTATTCTTCTCATCGACCAATTGGATGAATTTCTTGGTGTTCATTTAGATATATAAACTAGATCATATGACCGGAAGTGCTTCTCACAAAAGAGAAAAGCAATGAAATTTCAATTTTATCCAATTTCACGAAAATAAAAGATCACATAGGTTTCTACCTTCTCATACTCTACATAAAAACACAACATGAAGAGCAGAAAACATTTTGAGATACACAAAGCTCGTGAAAATCAAGCAACTCGACATAGAGAACAATCATTAGGCTGCTAACCAGCTACACGGCCAAAAACATTCACTTCCAAAGAGATCCTTATTATAACTACGCAGAAAACTGCAAGTTCAGCAAGACAATTAAACAATAGCTTTGAAAAATAAGACATCCACACTTTTTTTTTTTTTGAAATAAAGGGTAACTACGCCCGTCCTAGGCCAGGCACCGAGAGACGTCGAAGGAATAGAAACATGGGAGGTGTCTACAAATTAGAGAGGAGTACACCTTCAAAATTCAAGCCTTCGACCACTGCGCCACCCTTAGATTAAAAAAAATCCACGTTAAACTTCTCACTACAGAGAACATCAAAATGAATATATCTGAGTATAGGCACAAGATGTGATCAATGATGTATACATCTTTAAAAATGTAGAACTACAAAAATGATGAGAGTCTCAATAATTCACTACCAGAAAATTCTTCCAAAAGCAGTTCATTATTTTCTTACCTGATCTGCAGCAAATAAGCCCACGACTTTCTAAGAAGAGTTTAGCTCACCACAGCCAGCTTCAGGCCTCCTCACTACAGATAAACACATACATAGAAAAATCCACAGATTATTAACCAGGCCAAAAATTAGATTTTGTTGTTTTTTTTTTATCCATGACTGTTCGGGTCAGTTTTCGCTCACCTCGACTAATGTGTCACGGGGCATACCGCTTGACCCTACAACATTTTGGATATCAAAGAGACTCGTAGGAAATTAATTCTTAAATTTTCCACGATGAAAAGTGAAACACTTGGAGAAACGAATTCATCTCAATGGCGTTACAAAACCTGTAACGCAAAGCTGAGCATCCCCAGATTAAACTAGTATGATCTGGCCTATAATTTAAAGCAATCGTACCTCTCTTTATTCTCCATCATGATCATTGATATACCCAGATGCTAAGTTAAAACGAGACCCAGTTGATACCCAAAGCATGAAAATTGTAATCCCATTATTATATTCTAATAAGAATTTACCAACATGACATTCATTCATCAGAAAAGTTCAAAAAACTGTTCTACATTATTTCCAACCTAAGCTTAGATTAACTCCAACTTGTCCGCCAAACAAGTTGGACATAACACGTACGAAAAACCTCTAAATAAGGTCAAAATGAACATAGCTTAACCAACATCTTGTATTAACAACCTCCAAGTTAAGAAGTTCCAACTCCCAACCTGCCTATTGTCTGAAAACCCCTGAAATAAAAGCAACCCATAACCCTTGGTAAAAGGTTTTTTGTTCAAAAGGGCACTAAACTAGAATAAGAAAAAGTCCCCAAAGGTGGCACAAGTGGTTAAAGGTTTAGACTTTGAAAGTGAGTATCCCTTCAAGATCTTAAATTCAAAACTCATCTGTGCATTAATTTGTAGACACCTCTCGTGTCTTCATTTCTTAGATGTTTTTCAGTACCTGTCCTAGGGACGGGCGTGATTATCCGGGTATAGTGGAACGAAGCTCCAATTTCCCGGGTTTAAAAAAAAATCTAGAATAAGAAAAAGAATCTTTATACGTGATACTCAAAGTTATTTGAAAACAATTTAATTCACTGTAATGAATTAAGGAAAGTTTATGGTGGGATGTAATTATTTTTAAAACAATTCCTTTTTGATAACTTCAGCTAATTTTCCTTTTTCATATAAAGCTTTTGGTGCTTTCTTAAATTGTAAAGATTCTTACCAAAATATTTATTCATTTTCATATAAACTTTAAGCATTATTCGATATTTATGAAACAAATTTTCAATAAAAGTCAACATGCAGCACTCCTTTCATGAAATTCCATGACCGTGACCACTCTTAACAAAATTATGACCGACTAGGATTGTTTAAACCATAATGATTCGACTAGGATTGTTTAAACCATAATGATTTGGTCTTTAAAAAAAACATAAGAATCAAATTCTAATTTTTAAAATGATAAGTACTAAATTGTAACTTATTCCAATATGGACTAAATATTAGAATCTGAAATTATATAAACTAAATTCTTACTTTTGCAAAATCATAAATACAAAATATATAATTTACCCTTTTTATGATGATTTTCATCTCTTTTAAGAAAATATTTTAATTATTAAATCAATCCTTTAAAATGTTATTTAACAAATACTCTATTTTTAATTTCAACACATAACTTAATTTTTAAAGACATAGATAAATAATGAAATCTATAGGTGAAAACACTATTTTTATACTTAATTTTTAAAAATAAAAACTAAATAATAATTAAATAAAATCTTAGATCCTGCTTATTAACTATTTAGCTTTTCATTTTTGTTATTAAAATTTTAATTTAGTTTCATTAATTTTTTCCATAAAAAGATTCGTCTTCAATAATTCAATAAAATTTTTAAAGCTATTATTTTTAATTTTTAGTTTTTGTTTGATTTTAAAAAATATAGATAAAATGTAAAATTTAAAATAAAAAATACGTGGATAAAATGTAGATATTAAAGTAAAAAAATGCTAAATTTCAAAAACCATAAACAAAAAACAAAATAATTATCTAATGAAAATTTTGAAAAGTTTACAAACATAGTTTTGAAAACTAAAAAACAGTTTTTTAAAATTTATATTTGTTTTTGGAACTGAACTAAAATTGAAATGTTTTCTTATGAAAATGAAGACTATATAGCAAAGAAATTTGAGAAAACAATCAATTTCCAAAGACCAAATAATTGGGTCTAAGAATTAACAACAAACCAATCTAAGCTGATTAAGACATAAAACTAATGAACACTTGGCAAGATTAACACACTATACAAAGCCATTTTGGTGGGAATTTTACAACTCTAGGAGTATAAGTTTAAGGTGAGGGAAAAACTAAAATTAAATACATCACTCAGGAAAGAGATTCAGTTCAAGCCATCAGCCAGCAACTTCAACAACAAACTGCAAACTTGAAAACTCCTTATGCAAGTGTTTTCTTCTTATTCCTCTTCATGCTGGTTCTTCAAAACTTTCACAAAATCTTTCATTCACATTCCAAATCTATTTACAGCCACCACACAAATGGCCCATCCAAGATATGGATGAGACACCCAGCAGCTTAAAAAAATTCCATTTGCAATAGTTTTTTAGGGTTTGTGTTGGGCATATATGGATGTTTGAACTGCCTGGTGAGCAGAGGGAGCTTTTCCATTGACAAGAACTTGTTCTAAGAAATCGACTCGGATTGATTTGAACTGGTAATGCTGGTTAAACACATTCAAACTAAACTCGTAAGATACTCATTTTCCTGTTATTTTGTGGATAAATGTACAAATGAAAGGTTATTTTCAGCGTAGTAAAACAACTGATATGATATGAGGCATTTGAATTGCTTGTTTAGACAGAGACATAAATTTAAATATTTGAGAATATATACCTTTCCTTTCCAAGAAAAATCAAAGTTGCGAAAATACGGTTCCACTAGTGTAATTTGATCTCCTTCCTTAACCTGAGAGAGAAGTTTTTTTATAATACTGATGAAAGACAACAGCACTAAGGCATTAAAGGATGAATAATCTTTACATAAGATAAGTATTGTACTGTATCGACTATCAATAAGTTTAAACATAAATTCTATGTTACTGTCTTACCGTATCATTCCGCATACCATATAATGATAAAACAAAGCATGTTTGGCTAGAATCACACACCAAATAATATCTGCAAACCAAACGATTAAGGTATACGATTAGTAAAGTGAAGACAAAGGAAAATAACTAAAAAGTTCCAACGCCCTAGAGGAAGGGTAGGGGTAGTGTTATGAAAAATGGCAATCAACCAATCGAAAATAAGAAAAACGAGAAAGAGAGGAACACAGAAATTTACGCGGTTCACTAACGTTGTGTTAGCTAGTCCACGGGTAGAAAGGGGACACAATTTTATTAAGGAGAGCGAAAATACAAAATGAACATCATGGGAGCTAGAATTTAATTCGAGTTTATATAATGCACTCTCATAAAACAGATTAAGACCCCCGCTCGTTGATCGAGCAGCGAGACCCCTGACTAAGTAATAGTAGGGCATCAAGTCGTTCAAGACATATCTCAACAGGTAGCTTAGCTACTGTAACACCTAAAACACGAATGTTAAGAAGAGGCCGGATATTGTTGGTGGAAAACAAAAGACAAATGAAGTGTTGGATTAGCTAACTAAGAAGGATATTGTTCTCATCAGAGTTAAGTAATATGGGGGACTTACAGTGGAGCAAGACTGTCATGCTTGATGAAGAACAGCACCTTTCCAATTACTCCAACTGTTTTGTTCAGACCCTCTGACAGAAGATCTACAGTGGCTCTCTTGAATGAGGAATTTGCTTAAAAGTTCAAACATGTAGGGGTCAGTAAATATTGAGGAAGGAAAAAAATCAGATCAAAATCGGATGATAAGATAAATTGCATAATGCAGAAGAGACTAATATGCAAAAGGTTTGGTAACTTACAACTAACGACATCCACCGATGATGCCAAAGATGCAACTTTCCGGGTTTTAGCATGTACCTGAAAATAAAATGATATGAAAAACTTCATCTTAGGAAAATCTGCTTACGTTTAGCGTTTAGTCACGCTATTATTTTCCTATTTTTCTGTAAAATTAATGACAGTGATTGAATATCAATGTCAGTTAAGTTCATGTATATTTTGTATTTTGCAAATGGAAAAAAAAAAAAAAAAAAAAAAATCAATGCATGAACCTAATGAGAGACTTCAACACAAGAAGGTTTCTCTTTCACCTTCTTAGTTCACTTTTTGTGAAGACAGTTGGGAAGATGGTAATCATCTCTCTTAAACCTGTGAAGCTCTGGATTTTCTGATTGAGACAACAGGTTTCATTTTTACATGCCTCTTCTCATTAAATTAAATACTTTCTTGCCTGATACTTTGGTGAGCCGTTCAGAGTCAAGGACTAAAGATGGAACCTAACACTTTATGGGAAGCGGAGAATTTCGCAAGCACTCTTTTCACTTCTTATTTCTAAGACCACTAATCACAATGGAAGTAATATGTGAGAGCCCTAAAAGGTTTGGAATATTAGTATTATATGAGTAACGGTATAGTGGTAATTAGTTATTAATGTTAGTAATGGTAT
>JBBMKA010000003.1:1737552-1761310 GCA_037833695.1 Sechiopsis laciniata | reverse complement strand
AAGTCGATGAAGACGCAGGTTCAGATGGGATTTCGATTGATGGGGGAGAAGCCATGATTAAGCGACGAAGGGTGAAAGGGTTGCAGCAAGGAAAAGGAAAAGGAAAAGACGGAGAAATGTTAGTCAACTGATACCATATTGAAACTTTTATTAATGAGAAAAAATGAAAATTATATTTTTATTGGAATCCAGCAGAAGGTATTTATACACAGTAGAAGGGATAAAAGATATTAAAATGACTAATTTCATCAGTCAAATAAATTGGATATTTACACTTTATTTTATTACTAATACACTTCATCAATATATTGGTATTTAAAATTAGTTTAGTATCATTTTAGTTAACTCTACATCATGTAACTAACGTTTTTGTTATCTTAATGACTAAAATCAAACATTATTAAAATTTAAGGGTAAATTGTTCAATTTTAAAAAATAGAGAAGTCTAATAACTAAAAATTATTAGGAATGATTAAATATAGATATCCATATTAGGAAAATAATCATCTCACTCACCACTGAGTAAGTTATTTCTCATTACCCAATTACTCATTTTGTTTAGCTATAATATGGTTCACGTAACTTCTTGTAACCTAAAATTCTAAACATTATAAATATGAGTGTTGAAAGGCTTGTAAATGACACAAATTGAATAAGAGATTCTTCCCTTGCTATCTACAATTTAATCTCTCGATAATTTTTAATCTTCATCTTTACTTTTCTTCCATACTTTTATTGTTAGTTTTATAACACGTTATCAACACGATTATCTCTCAATTGTTTTGCAAAAGAGTCGAGGCATTTGGAGAACTTGACGAAAAAATGATGGCTAAGGTGCAATGAAAGGTTAAACTTTACTTATTAATTGGTCATCAATTGATTGGCGCCTTGTAGATGATCACGAAGATATTTTTTATTAAATGCATTTATGATGATATTAAGATTGTGGAGTTTTGTTTTGCTGTTGTTGATTTTTGGAGGAGAGATATAGACTTGTAAAATAATGGGTCAATGATTGTATTTTAAATTGAACCATCAAATTCATGCTTTGAATTTGATTAAAACTTTTATGATTAGACTTTAATGAGATGTCATTATTGAGTTGGTTGATGATGATAACTCAAAAATTAATGGGGATTTACTTCCATGTGATATTATTATGTAGACTTTTCATTTGAATATATGTATGATTTTTTATTTATTTATTTTTTTTTTAAATTTATGATTTTTTTTTTTTTAATTATAGCTTATGGGAATTGTTTTAGAGGTGAATAATTTGAATCTTTCGCCTTATATATTTTTGTTTTTGAACGACATGAAATATTTAAATATGTATATGTAACTATATATATTATGTAACTATATACATTATGTGACTTCATTTTTTTCTTCTTCTAAATTTAGTGCTTTTTATTATTTATTTTTAATGTTATCATTGATTAAGCTAAATCCTGTTAAATCTTTGAGTATCGAAGTTAACCATTAGATTTTGAGGTGAAATTTATAATTATGGGAGTCTGTTTCATAGCTTTGTTGAAAAAAATAAATATAAAGTTAACATTGAATTACATACTGTTATGAGTATTTTTTTTATATAAATTTTATGCATCACCTAACTTGTACTTTGTATTACTTGAATAAGTAAATATTTAATTTATTCCCTTCATGATATTGCTATTGTTAGGGTTATATGGAGTATTTGACTTGGAGTTTCGTTTTTTTTAACCAATTTAATTTTTATCGTAAAATATAATTATAGTGGGTAACTACTCGGTAATGAATAACTAAATATAATTACACATTCTATTTTGAACTTGTGCAATTGGTTATAAGTAGAGCCCACTGAGCCAAAATGTAAAGGGATAGCCCATTGGGCTAAAAAGTTTAGCCCATTACAAGTTTTGACTTTCCTAGTATAGTGGGACGACCAATGACAAACAACTGACACGTCATCCTATAAATGTTAAACCAAATCAAACGGAAAAGACCGAAACAAAAGGAAAGAGAAAACTAAATTTTAAAAAACACGAAGAAACGACACCGTTTCAATGATTGTCCGCACTTTTCTGTTTCTGGTAGGTAGCATATAAAGAGGCAATTTCAACGCGAGAAAGAAAAATTAAAAAAAACTAAATAAATTTTAATTTGATTAATATATTTAAAAATTTAATAATTTTACCTGAATATTTCAATCATTTTTTTACTATAAGAGTGGAAATCACAAATCTTACATGGAAATACACTACTTTCAAATAAATAAAAATTAAATACTGATATTTAGAATGAAACATGATATTGTCACATATATTATCCTGACATTTCAATCATTGAAAAAACAAAATCATTAATTACATAACATAATGCTAATTAAAATGATGACAAAATTAATTAAAATTTTTTAGAAAATTGTACCGAATAAACTATTTACATAAAGTATTTATGTATGTACATTATTCATATTATAATTATTAATATGTTTTAATATTAATATTATAAAATAATATGTGACAATAGTTATTAATATTGATAACTATATTTGTTAATTTTTTTTTTAAATAATCATATTTATAATGATTTTATAGATTTAACTAATTTTAATTAATTGATGAATGAACTAATTTAATTTTCTCGTAAATTGATTTTTTTATAAAAAAAATAAATATAAAAATAACTATGTGAACAAATTAAAATTAGATTACAAATTAGGGTGTAAAAGGGCAATTTGTTTCAGAAAAACCAGAATAAAGCCAGTCCATTGAACCACCGAATCTTTCTCTCTTCTTTCTTTCTCACTCCTCATTTCTCTGAAGCCCTAGCCATGGCTTCACGCAGACTTCTCTCCTCTCTTCTCCGATCCTCCGCCCGCAGAGCTTCATCCAGATCTCCGATTTCGAATCCCAATCCAAGGGTTTCACCGGCCACAACCTCACGCGCTTCTCCTTACGGCTACATCCTCTCTCGCGTGGCTGAGTATGCGACCTCCGCTGCGGCGGCAGCGCCTCCATCGCCGCCGTCTCCGGCGAACGATGCCGGAAAAGGAGGGAAGATCACCGATGAGTTTACTGGCGCCGGTGCGGTCGGTCAGGTGTGTCAGGTGATCGGTGCCGTCGTCGATGTGAGATTCGATGAAGGATTGCCGCCTATCTTGACGGCTCTTGAGGTTCTTGATCACTCGATCCGTTTGGTGCTCGAGGTTGCTCAGCATTTGGGGGAGAACATGGTTCGGACTATTGCTATGGATGGGACTGAAGGGCTAGTTAGAGGACAGCGCGTTCTCAATACTGGCTCTCCTATCACTGTAAGTTTTGGTTTGTTGCTTGATTGATTGCGATTTGGTTAGGTTAAATGGTGGTTTGTTGTTTATTACGTTTTGATTTTTTGTTGTGACGTCAATATTGGTTGTTGGTATGAATGAATTGAAAATGGGTGGAGTTGGTGATCAATGATATCCTCTGATCCATTTGTTGTTATTTTATTGTCTATAAATGTACAGGCGATTTAAAATTATTGTTGGGTAATTTAATTCAGCAGGATGAATGAATGTGGATGAAAGTTTTTTAGGGAATTGTAATTGGTAATTAAGTTATGACTGAATTTGTGATAGACTGATTTCTTATCGGTATGAGGCTATGATCTCGTTATTTTAAAGAAAGTCTTCTTTAGACCTGTTCCTATGTGAAATATTTTAGTTTTAAAATAGGCTGATGCGTTATAGATGAGATTTCAACGTTGTCTAATAAACTATATCAAATTTTTTGCTCTAGTTTACCATCTTTTATTAAACGGTGCATAAGCATTGATATAGATACAATGTAGTGTGTAGTCTCGGTTCAAGACTTATCTGTGATATTGATTTGTACACCTCCCATGTCTTCTTTCCTTTTATGTCTTCTGGTGCCTGACCTAGGGATTGGCGTGGTTATCCCGGTTATATAGTGGAGCGAAGCTCCGATTTCCCCAGTCTATTATGTTTGTTTCTGTTGACTGTTGCAGCTTACCCACGTTTTGAGTTGGATTGCTTCTTTCTGATCAAGACATGATGCGTTTATTATGTTTAACTCCTATTTCTATATTATGTACTATGTTTTTTTTCTCTTTTGGAAAATTGGTATCTTAGTTATCTATGTGTTAAGCCCAATTCAAGCAAATTTCTTGAGATTATTATTATAATTATTATTTTAACTTTTTAAAAACTTGACAGGTGCCTGTTGGTAGGGCTACACTTGGCCGTATCATTAATGTTATTGGTGAACCCATTGATGAGAGAGGCGATATTAGTAAGAAATCTGAAACCATGCAAGAAATTATGATTATTAATTTGGGTATGGCATAGAAGATTTATAACAATGTTGTGTTTTAACAGCGACCGACCATTTCCTACCAATTCACAGAGAAGCTCCGGCTTTTGTTGAGCAAGCAACTGAACAGCAAATTCTTGTTACTGGAATCAAGGTACAATAAAGAATTTGTTTTTTAGATGAGATGATTGTTACCATGTGCAACGAAGTTACACTTGCTGCTTTTTGGTTATAGGTTGTTGACCTTCTTGCACCATACCAAAGAGGTGGAAAGATTGGGCTGTTTGGTGGTGCTGGTGTAGGAAAAACTGTGCTTATTATGGAACTGATTAACAATGTAGCTAAAGCTCATGGTTGGTTTTATGAAATTTTACCCGAAAAATGCTGTACTTTTATTAGTATTGTATTATATCTTAACGTTCTTCTTTGATCAGGTGGTTTCTCTGTGTTCGCTGGTGTTGGTGAACGCACTCGCGAGGGCAATGACTTGTACAGGGAAATGATTGAAAGTGGTGTCATTAAGCTAGGGGACAAGCAGGTATCAAAAGCTATTTTCACGTTTACTTCTTTATGACCTTTGGCTTTGATCATGATGAATTTCTTCTTCTTCATCTCTATCTATTTTCCATAGCTTTTCTCTCTTACCAAAATGATTAATTGTACTTTTTCTTTATTAGGCTGACAGCAAATGTGCCCTTGTTTATGGTCAAATGAATGAGCCCCCGGGTGCTCGTGCTCGTGTTGGTCTTACTGGACTAACTGTGGCTGAGCATTTCCGTGATGCTGAAGGGCAAGATGTGCTTCTCTTCATTGACAACATTTTCCGTTTTACCCAGGTAAGCTTGTTTGCCAAGGATTTTATTGATGGGTCGTTTTGTCAAGATTTTGTTGTGCCAATTACATGTTGGGATTCCTATTAGCAGTTTGTCTTATTTTAACTTAACTTTTTTATACTGACTCACAGGCTAACTCAGAAGTGTCTGCTTTGCTTGGTCGTATCCCATCTGCTGTTGGTTACCAACCAACCCTGGCTACTGATCTTGGAGGCCTTCAAGAGCGTATCACAACCACAAAAAAAGGTTCCATCACTTCAGTTCAAGCTATCTACGTGCCTGCTGATGACTTGACAGATCCTGCTCCTGCTACCACATTTGCTCACTTGGATGCCACAACCGTGTTGTCACGGCAGGTGCAGTCAGTTTTATTTCTGAGATGGTTTCATATGTTATATTCTACTACTCTATCATATGTTATATTCTACTATATCTGAATTTTTTCTGTAAACAGATCTCTGAGCTTGGTATCTATCCTGCTGTCGATCCATTGGACTCTACGTCTCGTATGCTTTCCCCTCATATTTTGGGTGAGGAACACTACAACACTGCTCGTGGAGTACAGAAGGTCCTTCAGAATTACAAGAACTTGCAAGATATTATTGCCATTTTGGGTATGGATGAGCTTAGTGAAGATGACAAGTTGACGGTTGCACGTGCTCGTAAGATCCAAAGGTTCCTGAGTCAGCCTTTCCATGTTGCAGAAGTTTTCACGGGTGCTCCTGGAAAATACGTCGAGTTGAAAGAGAGTATCACCAGCTTCCAGGTACCTTCAGAATCCATCCTTTCAGTTGATTATTGTCCTATATCTTAGTTTAGTTTTCTATAGGATGATTCATAATGTTCCTAAAAGTACTTCAATAGCGAGTAGTTATAAGGATTACTCTTGGGTCTGATGGCAGCTTATACGCACTTCAACTATTCTAACGGGACAAACTGTCCCGACTCTGCAAATTCTGGTTGTCAAGGAAATCTGTAAGAAAATAATTCGAGGTAGGTAGCCAATAGTCACTATGGATTGAACTCATAACTTTTTTGTTTTGAAGGCACTCTTGACCATTAGACCAACTTATGATGGTCGTCTTAAGAACATTCCCAATTGGATTGCGTAATCTAACCATCATGTGAGTTGCCTAGTGGTAATGAAGGACCTTGAGTAATTAAAAAGGAGAAAAATTCAATCCATGGTGGTCACCTACCTAAGAATTAATTTTCTTCGAATTTTCTTAACATCCAAATGTTGTAAGGCCCATGCAGTAGGTCACGCAATAATAGTTGAGGTGCTTCAGGTTGGTCCGGAAGTTACAAATATAGAAAAAAAAAAATTTGAATGGTGTAATTCAAGCATATTTGCATCTAGTCAAACCATCGTGTGTTACTAAGGTCAAGAGGGCCTTCGAGATCTAAGAGATGATAAGTCTCATCTATGATGACCACCTATTTAGTTATTATTAATTTACCATCAAATGTAGGATTAGATAGTTATTACATGAGAATAGTCAAATGTGCATAAGCTGGTCCAAACATTGGCCCATATTACAAATATTTGGGTCGATTCACGAAAAAATAGATAATACATTTTTAGTTCTCATTTGGTGTCATATAATATGACTTTGTAGAACAGACTAAGGGGTTTTTTTTTATGATTGATTGTATGGAATATAGGGTGTGTTGGATGGAAAGTACGATGATCTTTCAGAACAATCATTTTACATGGTTGGAGGTATTGAGGAGGTGATTGCCAAAGCTGAGAAGATTGCCAAGGAATCTGCTGCTTAGTTTTTTACTCTCTTTTTCTTCGATAATTATGAAAATTAATAATTTAGAATGATGTGTTGGCGATGCCAACAACAACAACAACAACAACAAGGGCTTTTCAATTTTTTTTTTTTTTTTTGATGTGTAACGGAACCAGAGTTCTTCTTCTGCTTTGTTTTAGAGTTTTTGTTGCAGAATCTGAAAGAGAGTTTCACTACCAAGCTTTGCCCCCCTTTTGGTTTTCTTCTTGTCTTTTTCTCTTTAATAAGGGGGGAGGGAACTGGACATGTACAATTTTTCCCTTTTGAGAAACCTTCTACCATTTAATCAAATCCCTTGTTTCATGATGAAATTCTTCCTTTTGTTTTTCTTTCTTCAAACATGGAAAAAAGTTGATAGGTATGTTTTTTAAATTTCTAGACTAATATCACAAGACATACTACTTGATCTTACAACATTTGAATGTCAAAGAAATTTCTAAGAATTTAATTCTTAAGTATGTGATTACCATGAATTGAATCTACCTTAAGCACCTCAAAGACTGTTTTGGACCACTTGAGTCACTCCATAATAGTTAGGTTTGTGTAAATTTTAATAAGTAAACTTTTTAAATTCATAGGTCAATTCTACTTTTTGTTTTCTTAGACCAAAAAATTGAGGATTGTATCCATTAAAATTTTAAATTAGTAATTGTATCACATTTTAGTAAGTTCAATAACAATTTTGAAGGTAAGGAATTTGGATTCATAATCTATCATAAAGATATTTTTGTTGCCTTCATTTTTTTTTGGATACAATACTAATAGTGTGATATTTGTTTAAGCCTTGAACTCTTTAAATATTCTCTAATATGTGACAAAGAAGTTGGGAGCAGCCTACTAAAGACCTCTATCATAGTGGAAATTTGATCTATCAAACCGACAATAAATCGGTCTTGATCTCGACTACACGAATAGATTATTTGAAGGGAGGCTTGGTCAAAAAAGACAAAGCATGATTGGTTTTATAGTATTTTGTTGAACAAAGTGATAATGATTATGGACAATATTATAACAATGTGAAGATCAATCTAGAGTTGTTTTTAAATTTTAAATTTTAATCTATATATATTCATCAAGCGTAAAATCTTTCTTTATGATAGTTTTTTTTTTGTTAATTTTTGTTTTAAAAAAGTTCAAACTTTTAAAGTTTACATGGTATCAACTTTTTATATTAAAACTATTACTACTATTGAAGCAATTTGTAAAATTAACTTCAAATTCATCGTATGAGTTATTTTGAAATTTATTAAAAATATGTAAATGTTGTTTAACATTTCAAAATATATAAATTAAAATAAAACAACTTTAAATTATGAAGTCTTAAATATTATTTTTAGATTAAAAGAAACAAAAAACCAAAATAAAACTTGATTGGAGATAATAAACCCCTACTTTCAAGTTATTATTATTATTATTTTTTAAAAATACCTACTTTTATGTCTCAACCAAAAAACATCCAGTATAACTTAGCTTAAATGGCATAATATCTAATAGATAACAAAAAAAATTATAAATTTAAATCTCGTTTCAAAAAAAAAAAAAAACTCCAACCCAACGTTTTCAATTTGAAAGAAATCAAATCGAACGGCCGAGAGGCGATCGATCCACTTATCTCCCAGTATCCAAGGATCGTCTCTAAACTCGCCACGTGTAACTCCAAATAAACTCGCCCCTTCCCGATTATTTGTTCATAGCGGCGCGTTTTATGAAATCGCAACCTTCCTTCCCGCCGAAATCGCCGGCCACCGTCGTCCCTTCACCGCCATTAACACCCAAACTCCAAAATACAACAAAGCTCCATGGCCATGTCCATGTCCATTGCCATGCCCCATGCTCTCTTTCCCCATTCTCACTCTTCCATGTCTCTCCTCCGCCGCCTGAGGCCACACCGTCTCCGATTCGCCACCGCCGCTTGGACTCAAGCTCCTCTCACAGAAGTCGACCCCGCCGCCGAGTCTCTCTTCCACGTTTCCATCGACGTGTCCGACTCGCCGGATCTCGCCGCTTCTTACACGCGTGCTGGTCAGTACCTGCAGCTTCGTGTTCCCGACGTGGAGAAACCGACGTTCCTTGCCATCGCGTCTCCTCCGTTGCTGGCGTCTAAGGAAGGCGTGTTTCAGTTCTTGGTGAAGAGCGTGGAAGGCTCGATCGCTGAGCTTGTGTGTGGATTGAAGAAAGGAGATGTCGTGGAACTCACTCCGGTCATGGGGAGGGGATTCGATCTCGATCTAATGTCGCCGCCGCAGAATTACCGTAGCGTTTTCATTTTTTCCACTGGATCTGGAATCAGGTGAGCCGCTTGTTCTGATTACAGATGTTTATTCTCCTTTACCTTCATTTCCTGCTATTTTAGGTTCTTCGTTAATTTTCTTTACAAGATTTTGAACCTCGATTTTGCGTGGTTAATCATTATAACTATAAGCACAGCAAGCTTATGTATTGAACTTGTTTCCTTTAGCTTTAGTTACTGACGCAGCAAAACAGAAAGCGAATAGCAAAGTGTGGTGGTTTTAATGGCCTGAGTTTAACAACCATTTAGACAATTTGTGATTATGCTTTCCTTGCATAGAACATAGATGTTGATTAGTTTATTCAACAAAACCACGACGAAAATGGGAGTGGTTCATGTTTTTTTGTATCTTCTAGTCTCTGAAGTGGTTCATCCTTCGATATCTCTAGTGCCTAGCCTAGGGACGTGCGTGGTTGCCCACAAGTGTACATGGTGGATAGCATACTACAAACAAGACTGAAGAGATTTAAAAGAAGCCTAACAAACACTAAAAAGTGCGCCTAGATCATGCCATCTTATGATTCAAAATCTTAAAGATTGTACTAGAGATATAGTTATAACAAGGGTGAATCATAAGACCGTTCAAGTACGAGAGGCGTAGTTATACGAAGGACTAGAGACCTTTAGGAAATTATTGAAAAACCTAAAGCCTATGCCTTCTCAACAATCTAGTCATCATGGGTTGGCCTAATGGTCAAGAAAACCCTTGAAAACTAAAAGGTTATGGATTCGATTCAATCTCTGATGTTCACCTACCTAAGAATTAATTCTATACGATTTTTCTTGATAACCAATGTTATAAGGTTAGACGGTCATCCCTTGAAAATAGACAACTAAAGAATAGAGTTGAATCTCGCTAAAGTTTAAACGAAGTGTACTTAAGCTGATCTAACACTTCGCTTATGTAAATATTTCTTTGCCTCCCTCACTAATAGAATCTCAATTCTATATGGCAGACTGGCTAAACTCTAAACACATTAATGCAAATTACGGTTTCTTGTAGTATGTTTGAGATGAGGTCAAAATCAATAGTGTTTGAGAAATTATTCGATTAAGTATTTTGAATGTTTCTGAATATTGCTTGTCGTCGTTTTTCTTCTATTAAATTCTGAGATGTTTGCTGAAGGCAAAAATTACTTGGCTCACTTTCGGTAACTTGACTCATAGTCAATAACTCAGATTCACATTGACATCAAATTAAACTTGATTTTTTTTTTTTAATGTTTTCAAGTCAACAGCCAGACATACACATATCAGATTATTGTCAGTCTTTTGCTGCTCAATGTGTTCAGTTATGTTATCCCACAGCTAAAGAACTTTGGTCTACTTTATTGTGAACAAAACTGGTTCATACACTAGAGAAATAACTTCAGTTTATTTGCTGGCTTGACTAGTTACTTATCTTTTTTGTGTAGTCCAATACGATCCCTAATAGAGTCGGGGCTTTGGGGCCAGTAAGAGGTCCGATGTGAGGCTATATTATGGGGCAAGAAACCTCAAGAGGATGGCTTATCAGGTATTGTTAGTTTTTTGTTTGTTGCATTGTAAATTACCATCAGGACAAGATCTATGAAACTCATTTATTTCTTCTTTTATAGGATAGATTTGAAGAGTGGGAATCTTCTGGCGTTAAGGTTGTGCCAGTATTGTCACAACCTGAGAGTGATTGGACTGGTGAAAGTGGCTATGTCCAGGTAGGTTTAGCCCTTTTACATTTGTTCAAATTGTTGAAATTTGTGTTAAATGGGCCCTAAATTATTTTCTCTTCTTATAGGCTGCCTTCACTAGAGCAAAGAAAACCTTTGACCCTCTTTCTACTGGTGTAATTCTCTGTGGTCAGAAACAGATGACCGAGGTAGTCTCTCTGTGCCATTCATTGTTGTTTATCACTTTTTTTTCAGTTCATTGTTATCTCTGGATAGTGTTCTTAAAAGGAGTATTTAGGTTACTCATCAATAGGTATCACATTATGAATCTGAATGGGTGCTATTAAGGAAAATAATGATGCCTAGATTATCCAGATGCATGTTAGTTCTACTGCTATGTGATTTGATTTGTCAGGCCCTAGATTCTTGAAACCACCATCTCTTCTGCTTCTTTGTTAAGTTTTCTTGGTAACTGCATTTGCTATCGATTGATGGAGTCGTTCCGCTGAGAAAATAATCGATAACAAGTCATTTGTTGACATGAGATAATCTCAGCAGGTGTGCTCATGAATCAAGAGATCATGAGTTCGAATTTCTCCACCCTCAATTGAATTAAACGATAACAAGTCATTTGGTGTAATATCCCTGCCAAAGAGATCATCTTCATTTTTCTCATATTTTCATTTTGCAGGAAGTTACGTCAATTCTTGTAGCAGATGGGGTCTCTAGTGAGAAGATGCTAAAGAACTTTTGAACAACAAACAGGGAATAGTATTGATGTATATCATCGATTTGGTCAAAGATATTCATTTTTTTCACTCTACTGCTGAAAGCACCTCAGCTTGGATGGATACGTAATTCATGTATTTGGGGACTAGAAGATCAAACCCTACATCATATGTCCAATGTTTTCAGGGCTGACGCAGCTAAGTTATTGAACTCCCTCGGTCCGGTATCCCGCTCTCTTGTAATTTTAACCATCAATGAAATTGTTTCTTAACCAAAAATAATAATTTAGAGATTAGAAATTTCTTGGTACTTCATATATTGGCCATCAAAAGTTTCCATATTTGATGGTTCTATAATTTAGAATTAGAGTAGATAAAGCTACATATTATGATTAATGCCCAACTGATATTTTAATACGAAATGAACACTTTGATTAATGTAATGAAACACGTACAAAAACCAACACAAATCCCACATATAGAACATTTAATTGTCAATGGATCAAATCCAGTTATGAAAAGAGAAAATTCTTAATTCAAGTTCTCTATAATTTTAAAATCTAAGATTTAATGGTTAGAACATAGTTCTCATAATTTTAGTCCCTCGAACCATGAAGATTAAATTGTAAAATTTAAAATAATAGGGACTAACCAACCATAAATGCATAGGCTAGAAACAATATTTGCACCACGTATCGAAATAACAAAAACATAAGTAGGGACCCCAACTTTGGCGATTTAACCCTTTGGAAAAAAGTTCAAATGATAAGAATGTCGTAACAACAGAATAAGTCATACCACCTAATTAAAAGTGATGATACCTTGATTCAGATACCCACATAAAAGCCAACATGCATCTGAAATGATCAACGCAATCTCTGTAAGAAACGTCAGAAATATCCTCCATTCAGTATTCATTAGAATGGTCATGGTTAGTTTCATCAGGATCATTCAAACCACTGGATAAATGCTTCTTCTCCTCACCTGAGTGATGGTGGTGCGTGTGTTTGTGATGGTGAATACCTTTCTTGTGCCTAGATTGTAATGCTGCTTCTTCATGATCATCATCAGACGACTGACTTCGAGCATCACGCCTCCCGTGATTACAATCTTGTGAATCTCTACTACTTGATCGATGGGATCGCTCGTGTCGATGGTGAGGCCTGTGGTGCCGCACACGCCTTTTTCTTTGCAAACTGGTATCATCCTCACTGCTGGAATTATCAGGTGAAGAATTGTCAATTTGCTTGTGATGCCTGCGATGCCTGGAATGGCTTCTTTTTGTTGTCTCAACATCATCATCACTAGAAGAACTGGAACCAGATCTTGAATAGTCATGCTGTCTTCTATGGTTTCTCTTCTTCCTCCTATCTTCTTCAGAGTGGCCATCAAATTCATCACTGCTGTCATCATGAGATGAGAGATGCCGCTTCAGTTTTTGCTTGGACTTTCTGTCCTTTCTCTTCTCACTGTCGTAAGAATCCGAGAGACTATGTTTCCTGTGCTTCTTATGAGTTTTCTTACTTGCTTTCCGTCGTCTCTCATGGCCATCACTTTCTGTATCAGTATCAGAATCGGACACTGATTTTCTTTTGTGCTTGGCAGCCTTATGCTTCCTCGCTTTGGCTTCGGCATCGGCCTTTGCCTTGGCAGCAGCTTCAAGTTTTTGCTCCCATTTCAATGGGGCTTCCTTCTTCTCCAAAGCTCTCTTCTTCTTCTCCTCAACCATTTGGATGAATTTCTTGGTGTCCATTTAGATATAAAAACCAGCTCAGTACCTGCATTTTGGTATGATGATGACCGGAAGTGCATCTCACAAAAGAGAAAAAACAATGTTAATTCTTCCCATCAAAATATGCACTTCACCAGCATCTGCTAAACTGAAATTTGTGATAGATTAAGCTCGTATAATCGAAGCAACTTGGCATAGAGACCAAACCAACCATCCAGTTACACAGCTAAAGGCAACAAACTTCAATTTTACAAGATCCCTATCTTACTTCATAGGAAACAGTATGTTTTATGAAGTACAGTTAGACAATTAAACAAAAACTTGCACTCTGGGGGTAATTCTATGTTAAAAATAGGACATGAACACTTTGAAACCATAATAAAATTCAACATAATTCCATGGTAAACTACAGACTACTCACTACCGCAAGAATATTAAAAAGCATTACGAAGAACCAAGTGTGATAAAGGATGTATGCCGCTTTAGATAGGTAGGAAGGAACTACAAAAATAACTCACAATAATTCACTTGAAAATCTTCCAAAAGTAGTTCATTTTCTTACCTTATCTGCAGCAAATAAGTTCAGCTTTGTGGATGAGAGTTCTGCTCCCCACAGCCAACTTCAGGCCTCCTCACTACAAATATAATAAACACATCCACAGCCAACGTCTCAATAATTAACTTAACTAGCACAAAGAATAAATTTTAAATGGTCTTACAAAAACTACGACACTAAGTTGGAACATCCCCAGGGTAAAAGTTGGTTCTAATAAAATGAAAAATACAATAAATCTGCCTTTTTCTTTTTCTTTTTTTTAAAAAATCCCAACATTCTTTGCTCCCAGCCACTGTGATCCTTGATATACCTAAATACGAAGTAGAAACAAGACCCGGTTGACACCCAAAGCATCAAACATAGAAAATTTTGGACGCACCATTCTAGTTTAGAAATTGTTATAATCACACCCTTGAACTTATAATGAGATCGATCAACCCCTCAAACATTGTTGTGGTTGCGCCTTCAACATTTTATTTCCAACCTTAGCTTCGATCAATTACTATTACTAAAATATAGAAGTGAATTCCCCGCGCTGAACACAAAGTTCAAGTGTGTGATTGTAACAAATCTTATAGTCTAGGGGTTGTTTGCGCTATAATACAATCTCATAGGTCTAATTCGAATTTAGTAACATACATTCATTAGAAAAAGGAAAGGTCAGTGGCGATAAATACGAAATTAAGAAAACTCTTCTATTTTATCCCCAACCTTCAAAATTTCCGCCACAAACGCAATTGTACTAGACAAGGTAGACAAAACACTTACGATTCGAATATAACCAGCAAAAATCACGTAAACCCCAAAAACAAGGAAACCCAAAACCCTTGCCAAAAGGGATTTTGCACAGCAACACGAGATCCACAACACAAGATTACTCGCAAGTTCATAAACAAACCAAACAACACAAATCAACCATCCATAGAACTCAGATCTGTCTAAACGTAAGAAGAACAGAAATTCATTGCTAGAACAGATGATCAAAAGAAGACATGATTAGGAATTGGAACCGTACCTGAATCTGAAGGAGATGGGAGAACAAATTGCAAGAGAAATCGTAAGATCGAAGGAGGAAGAAGAAGAAGAAAAAGTTGGGGTTAGGGCTTTTGGTTGACTGAACTTCTTCACCTTTCTAGAAACCGCCGATAAAATGTCCAAATTTAGCGAAGGATCCTTTTTATAGACGGAATGCGCTCACGCTATACGCGTTTTGCCGCCACCGTCTTTCCTTTTTTTTTTTTTTTTTTCCTTTTCTTCACGAGGGATTTTGAACGAAAATTTAAACGAAATATGGTAAAATTGCATAAATGTTGTAGAATCAGAGAACGTCTTGTGGCTTATTATAAAGGTGATTTTCCATGAGTAAAAGAAAATATATTTCTACAATATGATAAAAATTGATTCATGATAAGTTTCAATAGAATCACAGGGACTTGATATTTTTATTATTCAGTAGTAATTTAAATTAAAATTATGATACTCTCTGTTAAGTTTATGGTCATCCTGTTCAACTTTATTGTGTATGATTTTTTTTTAAATCTATAGATAAAATAAGAATAAATTTTTTATTTACAACAAAATCTCTATAACAAAATTAGAAATTTTAAATCTCATTCTATCTAATTTAATCTTTGAATTTTGAAAATTCTTTCATTGCGATCTCTAAACTTAAAAAAATAAAAAACTAAATTGGTTCTTAAGATTTTTTTTTTGTTTAGTTTTCTCCAAAAAAAATTACCATGTTCCTTATTAATTTTAGAAATATATTCACGTTTTATTTTTAATTGAATTAAAATTATTAACATAATTAACCAAATTTGATTAATATCAATTTCAAAATTTTCATAGAGATTAATTTTAATTTTTTTTATTTAAAAAAATAACTAAATTTAGACATTTAAAAATTTAAGAAACAAAATAATAAAAAAAAGGACTAAAATAATACTTTAATCTATGATATTCAAATATATTTTTTTGAAGGTGAAACCTTATAGGACAAACAAATAAACTAAAATCAATCCAAAATCAAAACACATGAATTTAATTTCAAGTTCTAAATATAACAAAACAGAAATCCATAGTGAAAAAAAAATCAAATCAAATTTGCAAAGGAAATATTGTTGTTGGTTGAGAAAGAGTAAATGTCAAGTAGGAATGTGCAAGGAAGGGAAGGCGAAGCTAGATCATAAATATTGCCAGACCAAAAATTTTGTAGGAACAACTTACGTATATATTTAAATACAACATAGATCAATTTATATAGATAAAATACATGGAAATGATAACTATTTTGATTTTTGAAATTTAAACTAAAATTTTTTACACTGTGTTCCACCTACAATGTATTTATTAACAAACTTTAAAAAATAAAAACAAATTTTTGGAAGCTACTTTTTTTTTGTTTATAAATGTTAGGTTTGGTTTCACAAATATAAGTAAGATGTAGATATCCAAATAAGAAAAAATATATGATAAGATAGCTGTTATAGGCTTAAATTTCAAAAACCAAAAACAAAAAACCAAATAGTTATCAAATTAAGTAAACTGACTTACTCGTCGAGTTAGAGCAAATGTTGCACTATTTTATTTTCAATGACATAATAAATCACAAGTGTTATTTGAGAATAACAGGCATGACACAAAAAAGAACTCAGCGATATTTTTTGCTTATTTAACATAACATATCCCACACAGCTCATAATCCTGTCTTCTATAGGTTCTCTAACATTACATTACATCTAGCGGACAGATTGTACAATTTATTCCTATATACAAGAATAAATGTCATCCCGCCATATGAACACCGTAAAAACTCGACAATTAGCGACGACGCATACAAGAAAGTTTTCATCATTTATACACAAATCGCTTACAGTTCTCTACGTTCTCAGATATCCATGTTATCAAAGATATCTCCATCTTCCTCGTAGGCTCTCCAATCCAGAGGGAATCCATCGGCCACCAAATTACTGCCACACCAAAGGCGATGATAAATATAATGAGCGTTAATTAGTTGAAAGGCACGGGGCAGTGTTTTAAAAGGCTAAAAGCGACCTCAAAGCTTTTTCTCTTAAAGAGGCAAAGACATAAAGCTTCGAGCCAGTATGATGCACACTCCTCGATTTTAAATTAAAATATTATACAAATCTTAAACTTGTGTAAACAACCAAACAAGTATGGCAAACATCTTACTTTGTCACATGAATAAAATTTCTAAAAATAAATCTTTATCATCACTACTATTAAGACCATTAGGATTGAGTTAGTCTATAAAATTTTTTGTTATCACAGTTTTTAACGTGTAGATAGTAAAAGCAGTAAGAGTTTAAATTCAAATTAATACTATTCTTCTAATCATTATACACGAGACTTGAAGTCTCTCATGTGAAACGAGTAAGCTTTTATGATCCAGTGAAGGTGTAAGTCTCGCCTCAATAGTCTCTTAAAACATTACTTGGAGCAAACAACTTTACGTACCTTAAACACCAGAGGCGGAAGCTAACAACACGCTTTAACTTTCTATTATAGAAGAAGAAATTGAATGACCACCTGATCAAGCACATATATAAACCAAAGGTTAGTTGTAATCCTAGACATTGAACTAACATTCAACAAATAAATGAAAAAAGACATACGTTGCCCCTCTCTCTATAGATGGATCCGCATCCGAATTTGGGTTGTAACTGTAAATTTCACACTCTGCTAGTTTTACAACCTGCATGTGCATGGCCATAGCGAAATTTCATTAATATGCCTAACATCATCATTTCTTTTCTTTTTTTTTTATATAAGAGATATAAACTTTCATTGATATATGAAAAGTTACAAAACATCGCGTCAGTACAAAAAGCTTTGTCAATGAGACAATAGAGTAGAAAAGCTATATTCTTTGAATAGTAAAACCTAACATCATACATTCATTTAAACCACATACCTCATCAAGAGCCTTATATGTCATCTCTAGTAAGGAACCACCCTCATTATTCTCCATCCATTCCTGCAATCGGTGATCCAAAGATTTACAAATTTCACGACAGGAAGTTGTTGTCTAATGAGTTCTTCATCAAGGCATTATTGTTAAATGTTATTATTATTTTTTATTCTTTTATTTCATAGTGATCCAAGCTTTCATTGTCCAAGGAGAATACAAAAAGAGAGGGATGTACAAAAAAAAGCTCACAAAAAGTGAGAGACCTTATAAAACGGTCTCCAATCAAGTAAAATAGTGCCTAAGAATAATTATAAAAAGAATCAGAGGGGCCTATCCCCCCTCCATCTAACTTCCAAGAAGAAATGTTTCTGTCTACCACAAAACTAGAAGACTAGAAAAAAAAAAAAAAAAAAAAAAATCTTCAATACTATCTTTCCAAGGATTTTTAGAGATATCGTAACCCCCAAACTTACTACCCATTCAATAAGAAGTGATCCTCGAGAAAACCATGTAGCTAACTAGGCTCTATTGTGAGCTCTCCAATTGCCTATACCTAAACCACCTGCTTCAAATCTTTGGAAACCTCCTCCCACTTGACGAGGTGAGCCCATCAACCTTTCTCGGTCCTTATCCAAAAAAATTTCCTCATAAGCTTCTCCAAACTTCTACATAGAGAAACCCGTATAAAGATAGAGAAGAAGTAGGTATGGATACCACTAAAAACTATCGTTGGCCCTTACAAAAAATAAACATTTCTTCCAAGAGAAAAGATGTTTTCTAATTTTGGACACCACTAGATCCTAAGAGGAAAGACATCTCGACGAATGGCATAAGGGAAGACCAAGGTAAGAAGTAGAAAATAGACCAACATCCCAACCCCCAACACACCCAATGTCATAATATTTAACATTGTTAAACGTTAAATATTATAAATCTATGATATAGAAATTTTCCACCACATCAAGTCTCCAACCCTCTCCTCTCCCGTTCTCACAATGAAAACCGACCATAATAATAGTCACGTCTCCATAAACGTTCAATTCAACAAAAATGTCCAAAGTAGAGACGTGATTTGATCCAAATCAAAGGATATCTGATATGCATTAACCAAATTACTGAGCCTATAAAGAAATAAGATGACAAATTCACGTGCTTTCATGGCTGCCAAATTTTGCAAGCAAGCTACTAATAGAAGATAAAAGTGAAATTGCACCCTACTCTATCTTTGAGAAGAGGGAGAATTTGACAGAAAAAGCTAATTAGGCAATAATAATCTTCAATAAAACCCAAACCAAGATGGAAAATAAATATTTAAGCAGCTGGTTTATTACATTTCCACAAGGACCTCTAACAACATTTGCAAGCAATTCACGTGCTTTCATGGCTGCCAAATTTTGCAAGCAAGCTACTAATAGAAGATAAAAGTGAAATTGCACCCTACTCTATCTTCGAGAAAAGGGAGAATTTGACAGAAAAAGCTAATTAGGCAATAATAATCTTCAATAAAACCCAAACAAAGATGGAAAATTAATATTTAAGCAGCTGGTTTATTACATTTCCACAAGGACATTTAACAACATTGATAAGCACAAACAAGTATCACTATAGAATTATTACCTTAGATGCTTCTAACATATACGCATCAAAGATCTGCTTAAAACTGTCCCAGCTTTCCTCTGTAAAGAACTGGTGTGCTTGCATTGCACTAGCAGAAAACAGAGTTGTCGGCAAATATCATAGTCAGGGAGCACAATGAAACTACATAGAAACTTCAGTATAATTCAAATAATGCAGAAAAACTCAGCACCAATACACTAACTGGATAGTATTAGACTTCGGGAAATGGAGAGACTTGAACTCTCAGCTCCAAGAGCAACAGTACATTGAAACTGTCTGTCATTCCTTTTGACAACACTCCCAATTCGATTTTTATAAAAGAGAGGAATATAAAGTGGGTTGCCATGTCGCCCAATAAGCTGACAGTAGCATTACCCATAATCCTCCATCACATGCATGAAGTGTTGCACAATAAATTTTGCAGATATGAGATACCTGAAGTCATAATCCGGATACACATGATTGAGAGTGAGAACCAAGTATATCAGTGTCTTTCGACTGCATGAATTTGAACTTGTCAGAACCATATAATACAATAACCACCTAGGACATCATTGTCAAGGTAGGAAATCATCACCTTGATCTGCTCAGTAAAAACTGCTCAGGTGAAGAAGAGTCAGCATCAGATGATTTCCCAAGATAGTCAAGAATCTGACAAAAAATGAAGACAATAAATTGATAATTGATAGAAAAAAAAAAAAAAAAAAAAAAACCAGCTAAAAATAATATTTTTCCACTTCAAACATATGGCTCATTCACATATGTAAGCATATCATATGCAACAGCATACATATGAACTTGAAAGTTAGGCAGTTCGACGGGCCAAGTTTCCCATTATTAGCCTGAGTCTAAAGATATGGAATGGAAATATTGGATAAGATTCCACCAAACATATCATAAATATTGAAACATCCTTACCTCATTCTCCAAGCTTAAAGATACTTTCTTATCTACTCCTGTATGTTTGCCTAATTGAACATTAAAAAAATAATAATGAAAGTTAACATTTCAAGAAATCTGAAATATTTTGGCCAGAAAAGCATAAATTTAAAATTCTACATGCAAGCACACATATTCTTACAAGAATAAGCTTCTAGGCATCCCTTAATAGTACGTTCTCCAAGATTCAAATGACTCAAGAAATCATTCAACCTATAACAAAAGTCAAACAAATTTAAAATTGAGTAAAAGAAAAAAATGTGCTTGAAGAAAATATGAGAAGAGAAAATCATTGAAATAGACCACGATTCGATTAAACTTGACACACCTATCAAACGGGGTGTATTCTAGGAACTTCATTGGGAAACTTGCAGATGAATATGGAAACTTCGGTGCTCACTGCTGAGTAGTATGGTGCAAAGTAGCCTTCAAAAGTACAGATGATCTTTGTGATTGCATATAACAGGGTAGTTATATGAAGTATAAAAAATATAATGTGAACAATTTTGTGTACAATGAGAACAGTAAGAGATGATAAAGAGCATATCATGAAAGTCACCAACCATTGGTAAAATTGGTAATATAGAATACTTGCAACAAAAAAAAAAAAAATTGACGATCTTACAACATTTGGATGTCAAGAAAATCCGAAGGTAATTAAGTCCTAGATAGGTGGCCACCATGGTTGAACACATAACCTTTCGATTTCTTAAGGTATTTTTTACCACTGGGCTACCCATGACGGTTAATACACATTCAACAAGTTAACAATAATTTATACCAAAGTGAGCTAGCTCAACTGTCATATTGAATATGTTAGTCATTTCCCCGAGAAATGATGTAATGGCCGGTAGTATAGAACCCCACACTGGTAGTGGTGTGTTAATAACAAGAAACTAAAATCAATAAAAGCCAAAGATAACAGCTCTCATAGCGAATAACATAGAACGAACATGAAACGAGAAAAAAGCTTCACAATAACCAAACTAACGAAGTAACTCCAGGTATTTTTTCACGAATTGTACTTTGAAGCTAGTGAATTAAATTTTCAAATCAAGACCGCCCAAGAACGAACATTTCAATCCCCGTGCAACTTTTTTGACTCCGAATGCAAAATTAACACAAAACCCTAATTATCATCCTTCAGCACCTTTACAGAAGTACAAATTCCCGAACAAACATCAACAAAAGAGAAAATACGGCGAATTTGCAACCAAAAAAAAAAAAAAAAAAAACGCCATCGAACAAACAAAAAGAACCTCAAACAAGTAATTGAACGAGATGCAAAAATTGGGAGTACCTTGGAACCAACAACGCTCAAAGAAGATGAATTTGAAGCGTAAACGAATGGCTTATATCCAAAATATGATTATTGTGATGGAATTGGGGAAGGTTACAGAAATCTCCAAAAATGGATTGTTTCGATATTAGCCCTAAATTCGAATATCCAAAGGAAAATGTTCGAATAATTTAATAGTGCGGTGCGTGGTCGTTGGGGAGTCGTGAATCGTGAACGACGCGTTTTCTTTTCAACCTTTTGTTTATTCACGAAAAATGGGCCGCCGACGTATAAAAAGCCCAGCCCAATTTAAACGCGTAGATGGTCCAATTGTTAAGCGGGTCGTCAAAAGTAGAAGTGATTTCGGTGCGATTTTTGTTGGTTTTGTGCCAAACCGACAACCGAACCGATATTTTTTATTTTCAAAAAATGGATCCGATCCAATGTCTAATAAAATATAGGACCAATGGTTCGGTTTCAATTGGTTCGGTTCGGTTTTGGATCCGAACCAATGTCCAATATTTTTTAATATATCAAAAACAACATTTCTAACTAAAAAA
This sequence comes from Sechiopsis laciniata, assembly GCA_037833695.1. Classification (NCBI taxonomy): domain Eukaryota; kingdom Viridiplantae; phylum Streptophyta; class Magnoliopsida; order Cucurbitales; family Cucurbitaceae; genus Sechiopsis; species Sechiopsis laciniata. Next base: position 1,739,102 of record JBBMKA010000003.1, on the reverse strand, counting down.
AATTTCTCCAATTTTCTTTAACAAGTTTGGTCCTTGCATCTAATTTTCTTTCATAAAATTAGTTTTAAATAAATAATGACTAAGTAATATAAAAAAATATAAAGTTTGAGAATGTTACTTAAAAAATATATTAACATTTGAATGATAAAAAAACATTAGGTTGATCTTCAAAACTTTAGAAAATCTTCTAAATAATCGAATAAATATGACTTTATATGATTTATTGATATTACATATATATTTCGATTTGGATCGGTTTTTATTGGTTTTTGAAAATGAAAATCGGAACCGATCCAATATTTTCAATTTTTTCAAATTACAAACTGATATGTCAAACTTTGTGCTAAAAAACCGATCCGATCCATTGGATTTGATTGGTTCGGTTTGGTTTTTTGGTTTTGCCTTGCACCCCTAGTTAAAAATGTGTAATTTTCTCTTAAAATGAGAAACCTTTTTTTTTTAACCCGATAAACATTCAGACCCACGTTAAGATGTTAGTGGATTTCTATTTATTTTAGCCTTAGAAGAGAAATTTCGATAAATCAAATCAAATTTTTACCCACTACAATATACATATATATTAGATATAATAATTGAGGGGATTTGAATATTGGTCGTTGGGTGTACATTGATGTTGTTGAGCTACTGCTTTGTTAGCTCAAAGAATAATGTATATGTATATATATGTGTGTGTGAGAAGAGAGTTAATAGTAAGATAACTGTTTAACATATTGATAAATAACATGCATTAATAAACTAGTTAATGTAAAGTCAAATATAATATCATCTATTTTATTTATTTATTGATTTATGGGCATTGAATAAAATTGTTTTATAGAGATTAGCATAACCCGGATAAGGTTAGATGGGTTGGAAGATCGGTCTTAAATTCTCCCTAACGCAATCCAACTCGAATCATGTATACCCTACTTCCAACACCGAAATAAAATTTAAATCATTTATAACTTTGAACGTATAAGAACTCAAAGAGAAGAATCTTACAAACCTGAACTTTAAAATAAAAAGACTAGCAGCCCCAAATTTGAAAATAAAGACCCCGAGTTTGACCTGCTTGCTCGATATTTGAAAGAGAGGAAAATGGACAAGGATTCAAATAAAAAAATGAAGGACATGAAAGGGAAATCGGAAAATTTGATGCCACAAAAACATTTGTAGTTTTTTTTTTTTTTTTTTAGTACATATATTGGAGAGGGGGTCAATAAACTTCATAAAAAGTCAACTACTGCTTTTAAATACCGATATTCGAACTCGAATATGTGATCGTGGAGTTCAATAACATAAATAGAATTTAAATCAATTTGTAACTAATAAATAATACATAACATGCCTCAAAAAGAATATATAATACCTAACATATATTTGTGAATTTAACCGTGTTTACAGTTTACATAATACAACTTAAACAATGTACACCCAATAATTAATATCCAAGACACAAAACTTCTTTTCAAATAATGCACGTAAATCTTGATATATTTAATATTCGTTCCAAGGACTAATATATATTTTTAAATTAGTATAAATATATA
>JBBMKA010000003.1:1693849-1710109 GCA_037833695.1 Sechiopsis laciniata | reverse complement strand
GAAAAATACAGTTAAAACACCCACAAAGAAAAAAAAAAAAAAAAAAAAAAATATATATATATATATATATATATATATATATATAGGGTGGCATCTAGCTCAACCAAAGACCTAAGCAATTGTGTTTCTTAAATGGTAAGTAAAGGAAAAGGAGGAAAGTTGCTTCACTTGGTTAAGTGCAATACTTTTTATCTTTTATAATTTAATCTCCAAATATTCATTTCACTTTAACTTTACTAATTAAGCAGCAATCTTTTTTATGTAATTAAAATATCAACTAATTATTTTTTTTGCTTTTACAAAAATTATTGAGAAAAGATATGATTTGCTTGAGATCATAGAGATTCTTATCATAACTTGTTATTATATTTTATATCATATTTTATTTCCAATTAAAAGTATCCAAGATCATCATGATCTTTGTTTGTACCAAAATGCCAAATACAAATAACTGCTAAATGGAAAGGAGAATTATGAGTCCTTTTGTTGTTTACAAATCTTTAATCAAAACTTTTACAGATGTATTTTTTATCAACTATTTTCAAAAGGGTAATTTGGACAAAGTTTATTAAAATATGTTATCAAACTAGTCGTTCCATTATCATCATAACAATCTTGAATCTTTAATTTGATTAATAAGAATATTCGTGGTTTATCTTTATAATTAAATATTGAACATTTATTGTTTCAAAAAAAAAAAAATCTCGAACATTTATTTCAAATATGTTTATTCTATTTTTAATATAATTTATTAGTAGGATTAAACTGCATAATTAAATGGCATATGAATGATGTTTCTTTTAGTTTAATCTAATATATCAAGATTGAAAATTTGAATATGCAAACCTGTTTATGGAATATACATATCATTAATATTAATATAGAAATAAGTTTTGTTTAGACTTTTGAATATGATGTCAACAAAAATAATAACTTAACGACCTTAATATACATCGAATAAATAAAAAAAACTTACAAAATTAGTCGAATTTAAAAAATAATTATGATCACATATTTTTTTTCGTTAAGAAGTATTGTCACATACTTTCTAACACTAATATTAATGAGTATTTATAATATATAATATTGATATTAATGAATATTTATATAATATAGTATTAATAATTAGGTAATAAATACTTTAAAATTTGTTTGTATTTACTATTTTGTGAAGGAATTTTCCTAAAAATTTCATAGATTTGACCTCACCGCGTGAACTAAAAGAAAGAAAGAAAAAGAATATGACGGCAACATTTCATTAACATCAATTAATATAATAAGGTAAGGGAATGAGTGGACAATTTATTTAAACAATTCCTTATACTTGAGGGTCTCTAAGCTAGTGGAATTTTTGGGTATGTGTGCAAATCAATATATTTTTTCCAAATAAGAAATATTTCAATCTTCTCAATTTCGTGTTTTATGGGTTATCATTTCTATTTCTAAAAATGGGTCCAATGTGAAAGCAATTTCCTAGTAAAAACTTTCAACCTTGGAAAGCATTAAAATGAGGCAATTGTGTTAGTGTGGGGCCAAATCATTAATTTTCCTAATCTTTTGACTATAAGAACCAAATTGCCATCAAGAAGGTAACCATCCAATCTAAAGGACAATGATATAAAATGGGAGGAAATTAAAGCAAAACTAAAAGGTTGGGCCTACTCCACTTTTGTGTTTTGGTGTTTTCTTTTTTATTTAATGAGTTGTTAATATATAATTAAAAGCAATTATTATAAATAATAACAATAATAAAAAGTTAGGCCTATTCCATTTGTTTAATGAGTTAGTTGTATAAACAGTCTAATTTTGTGGAGTTGGTTGCCTAAATAGTATTGTTCAAGTATAGATAATAATAACAAATACAACAAGTTTAACCAAATAAATATAAGAATACAAACTGGACATTATTTAAAAGTAGAAAATAAGTGGTTGAAATATGGTCAAGTTGATTGATTTTTTAATATATCAACTATAAAAGTGCTCGAATTTTAAAATCAAATATAAAAATACCAATTACAAGCTTTTCATTCCATTTATGTTCCATTTTAATTATACTTGTATCTAGAAATTTGGAATGTTGATGAATTGCATTGAGTTAAACATTTTGGATTAAACCCAAATATTTATTTCAAGAAATTTGACTAAATGAAGCCCACAAATTTGTCTACCCATAATGACCTTTGGTTACACAATGGACTCAATCTAATTTAATAACATAATATGTTTGTTAGGTTAGTAACAAACCATGAAAGTGAAAAGGAAATTATTTCTATCAATGCATGAAATATTTTCATATATGGAACTAAAAACACTAGTTTGATGTCATATCCATACTAGGAACAAGAATATTCCAATAATTTTTATTTTATTTTATTTATTTATTTGAAATGGTTATTTATCTATTTATTGAGTATAACAAATGTAAGTATAGAAATGCGAGCATCCATATTAAAAAAGAGAAAAAAGAGAAATACATGACCAGTTATGCTTACTTTAGCTACTTAGAATATTGCTAATAAAAATAACAATTCAATTGTATCCGTGTACATTCAATCTCGTACCTCCATTTCTAATCGTCGTAAACTAAAAGAAAAACCATTTAGATTTTTATTTTATTTTTTTTTTGAAACAGTCTACTTAGAATATTTGTAATCTCTACCACGTGGATAATTTAGATAGATATTTTAGTGGTGTTTATAAAAAGAATCAAAACGAAAATGTCATTCATATAAAAGGAAAAAAAAAACAATATAAATTTATAAATTTGATGGAAAATGGGCCCTGGATATAGTGTTCCTGGGCCTTAAGACAGAAGAAAATGGGCCCATAGCTGAAGATTCTTGCTTCTCAAAGCTTATCATTTAGGCCCTACTATTGGGCCCAGTTGTCTCTGTAAAAGAATGCACTTTTTTTTTCTTTTTTTAAATAAAAAATTTAATAATATGCAGACTCCTCTGCTTTGCCAGCTCTTTAGATATAAAATCAGTTGGTTGTTTTTATTTTTCACGAATTATATTATATAAATAAAATTATCCTAAAAATAAGAAAAAAATAACTTTTTTCTGAAAAAAAAAAACTCTTACAACAAAGCAAATACAAATTTAAAAGTTTTTAAAGAAAAAAATGTAACAAAGCTGACAATGAAGTTGAGGATTGGATCAACAAACCAACTCCATCTTCTTTTTCAGTTTGGGAAATTCAAACCTTAACATTTCAGTTGAAAACATGTGGTTTAAGTTAGGTCCAAATTAGCTTTCAAATTTATTTTCAATATCATAATATTTCATACTTCAAAAAGCTAGAGATTTGTCAATGAGGGGGCAGGATAATATATCATCTAATAACTAAGAGTTACATGTTTGAACCATCTAGTCAATTCCCTTACCCTGTTTAAACAATCACTACATTCAGTTGAACTACAAATGAAAAACAAAGTAATTAAGATTAGACAAAGCAAGTTTTTTTTTAAAAACATTCGTGAGTGTGCTGGCTAACTTAACCTTTTATCGCATTTGGTTCTCAAGGTAATTAGAAAAAAATAATAATAATTATAGATATGTTGTCACAATGAACCTATCACCTTCAAACATTCTATGATTTATAAGATCCGTATTTGATCACTAGATCAACCCATGATGATTGATACTATAGGACAAATTGTCTCACTCTTAATTGGTCGATACATTAAATCGTCTCAACTTCAAAGCTTGCAAGGTGATCATGATTAAAGGCCATAGAAAGGTGTCTGTCTATGTCTAGTGTGCAATAATGAATAAGAGGCACAAAATGAACTAAATTTATGGACCATATTATTGCCAAACTTACCATTTAAAAAAGTGACAATATCATGTTCTATTTGAAGTGGGTCTCAGGCAAGTCCAGAGTGTGACAATAATAATGGAGTTAAAGAAAAAGACATTATTTGAGATGATGACAAGTTTAAGAAAATGGGGATTTATCCCAAAAAAAAAAAAAAAAGGAAAAGAAAAGAAAAAAAGAAAAGTAAAGAAAAGAGGATGGAGGCTCAGTTAAAGCATTTACAACTACATAGAAACACTATGGGTGTTTGCTTCACATATTTAAATAGGATTTAGGTTAAGGAGTTATAAACAAGAGTTATATTCAAGAGTTATATTGAGTAGTTAAAAATTGAGAGTTGTGTCCAAACTCGTTTGGATGTAATCTTTGTGTAGAGAAGTTAGAGTCAAAAATTCTGTTTGGATGTAGATTTAAAATGAGTAGTTATTTTTAGTAGTTAAAAAAGAAATGATTAAAAATGAATGGTTAAAAATGAGTTATTTTGATTGATTTGAAAGGAATGATTAAAAATGAGTGGTTAGAAATAATTGAATAATTATAAATGAATGATTAAAATGAATGGTTAGAAATTAAAGTTATTTTTAAAAATAAAAATGAGCATTTATTAACTCATCCTCGAAAACCTACATCCAAACGAGTTTTACTAAATCCTCCTCATTCTTACTTTTAAAAATAACTCTTATTTCCAACCATTCATTTTTAATCATTTATTTATAATTACTCAATCATTTCTAACCACTCATTTTTAATCATTCATTTCAAATCAATCAAAATAACTCATGTTTAACCATTCATTTTTAATAATTTCTTTTTTAACTACTAAAAATAACTACTCATTTTAAATCTACATCCAAACAAGATTTTGACTCTAACTCATCTATACAAAAATTACATCCAAGCGAATTTTTGGCACAACTCTCAATTTTTAACTCTCAATATAACTCTTCAATATAACTTCTTAACCTAAATCCTACCTAAATATGTCAAACAAACACTCCTAAGCTCTTCCATACTGGAAAACAAACAATGTCATTGTTACCCTGTTCTAATTTACCCACCTAGCACAAGTTTTTTTTTTAAAAAAATATCTATGATTGTCGGAGTCAGCTTGTACACACTACTATTTTCACTGATCCTACAACATTTAGATGTAATTTTTTTAGTTATTAAATAAATAATAATCATGGATTGAACTCATCATATATTAATTTATCTAGACTTTCTTTAACGTGATGGTTAAGTTAAAAGCACAATCTTTTGAAGTAATAGGACTTTTATTTGAGATAGTAAGAATATTTAAGATTTATTTTATTTTAAAGTTTAACCAAATTTGGGGTGACCTTAGGTCATAGTTTTTTGTTTTTGTTTGTTTTTTTGTCAAAGTGAGTAGTACTTCAATAACATCACGTTTCGCATCTCAAATATTGTTGATTAAAAAAAAAAAAGTTATGTTTCTCCTCAATAATGATAAATCAAAATTTCACTACAATCCACCATCCGAGGCACATATACCCATCCCAAAACCAAAATTCAAAGGACAACCAGAGATTTTACACTTAAGTTGATCATGAGACCTCTAAGAAAAAATATACTCAAAACTACAAACCTCTACCAATAAACCACCCATTAAAAACCTTGGTCATAAACATATATCAGGTTAGTCGAATTACGTTCTTTAATTTGGAGCTTAGAATGATAAAACTGGAAAGGACTTATAATGGACATCTAAGTAAAAATAATTTCCACCTGCAACTCTACCGAACCCGATCGACAGCAGATTTTCTTTTGATGATCTCCCTGTTCTATGGCAACAGAAATGTCCCTACCTGGTTTCAGCAATTGGGATCTATAATCTCACATAAACATGTTCCAACTCCTATAGAAGTGATTCATTCACAAATGCACACCAAAATAGACCATACTATAGAAGTGATTCATTCACAAATGCCACCAAAATAGACCATACTACTACCAGGTCTCCCATTTTGTTTCAGACTCCTATAAAACACAACCTTTCCAGACAGAAATTCGCATCAAAGCAATCGATTGACCTGTTTCCGGTATCGGTTTACAATCTCAGAATCCATAAACATGGGGAAAACAGATTGTTGGTTAAGCACTTCACTGATTCAGATTTCAGAATGAATTCAAAGTCTAGAGACTCAGCTGGAAAATATTAACGGGCCACATCTAAAAATAAGTTCAATACAGAGAAACAAAGAAACTTAACATTGTAGAAGGCTTATTCTAATTTCTAATATGTAAAATGCAGATTGTTGTTAATTTTACCAACTACTTTTGTCAAGAAAAGAAAGAAAGATGTCAAAAAAATTCTCTATAAAATATATGTTTGAGTCAATTTATACACACCTCAACTATTTTCACAAGACAAACAGTTGACCCTACAACAGTTGTCCGAAAAAGAAACCCGTAAAAAATTAACTCCCAAGTAGATGACTACCATGGATTGACCTACAGCCTCTTAGATCTCCAAAGCTTTTTTTTATCACTAGGTCAACCCGTGATGGTTGCCCCCTCTTCTATTCCATTTTTAGCGCTCCAAACAGAGTTGCTTCAAATAAGTGAACAAACTTTTGAAACTAATAAAGTTTGGTCAAACCTTTGTTCCAAGCAAAGAAGATGCCAAAGGCCATATTCTTGAAAGGATACAGAGAAAAATCAGTCAAAATTTCCTATTTCAAACCAAAAGATAGCATGCAAGTATATTCCATTCAATGAAACATTTAAACCATTCAGCAAGCAGAAAGATTTCAGCATTTCTAAAAATATAACAAAAAGATCTCGAGATGCGTTCAAGCGGAAGATGAACTTCCATCGGATGCTATCTCACAATGAAGAATCAGAGATCTAGCAGGGATTGGAAAATCTATGGTTGCTTTAAAAACAAGCATAGCGTTATAAATGCAAACCATGTGCATGCAATCATGAAAATTGCTATCCCTTTCTAGCACTCTTATTAAATGCTAAAGTTCACAAAGCCCAAGCATGAAATCAAAGAAGTCAAACGAACAATCCTCTTTTAAAAGGGTTTTATCTTTTCCTAAATACAAAACATGTATTCCACACAAAACAAGTTCGCTAACTTAAGCTATCCCTGATGGTCTCAAGTTTTCTTCTTTTGAGTTCAACAGTAACTGGGGTTGAGGCCTGAGGGATTAGAACTCATGACTCTTATATATATATATATATATATATGTTGGTTGAGCTATGTTCTTGTTAGGATCTGAAATCTTCTTTTATGTATAACTATTAGAGATTGCGTACATTGAAAAAGATAGTGGAATACTAGAGAGTCAAATCAAAACCCAAAACAAAAGATACAAATTTACCGGCAATTTTAAAGTCAAACTCTAAGCTCCACATTTCCAAATGAACATTAAGGTTTCTTCTGGTTCAATGGACATTTCAAGATATACAAGGAACAGAGAGAAGGAAAACCAAAGAACTGCCATAAACTTAGAAAGAAGGAAAAGAGTATTTGCCAATGCCAAAGCCAACAGACCACAGAAAATTCTCAAACACAATGACAAGCAGAGATTATATGTACTCAAAGGCAGAGTTCTAGATCCCATCATGAGCTACAAAGCCAGCTATGAAAAGAGAAAAAATAAGTAAATGGGAGCATTCAGAAGATAAGAACACATATTAGATTAGAAGTAAAACAACAAGTACAGCAAGTGAGACTACTCATTCAAAAAAGCTAATTTATAACTCTTCTTAGTATGTTGTTCATCAGAGAGGCCAATTCCTAAGCATATTAGTTGTTTCTAACTTCAACTATTCCCTATTACAATCATGATAAATCAATGTCACCCAAGGATAACATGGTTTCACAAACCACAAATAAACAAAAACAAAGGTTATAACAGTGTGTCCCTAGCTACTTATTCTTGATAGTGATTCCAAGTTCTCCAGCAACAATCAAAGTCGTAGCCATCCCAATAAACATCCCATGTTCAACAACACCAGCAAGCCGCAAAATCTCATCACTAGCAACATTCAAATCCCCAATATCTTTCTTGAAATACAAGTCCACAATGTAATTACCATTATCAGTAACAAACGGTTCTCCACTATCACCTTTCGTTCTAAGCTTTGCAACACAACCAGATTCTTCAAACAGCTTCTGCAATCTCATGGCTGTGAAATTCCAACAAAAAGGAACAATCTCAACCGGCATAGCAAGCCCACTTCCCCCAACATACTTAACCAATTTCGACTCATCAACAATCACAACGAACTTTTTACAAGCACCCTCCACCATTTTCTCTCTCAAAAGAGAACCCCCTCGGCCTTTAACGAGATTAAGATAAGGATCAACCTCGTCGGCGCCGTCGATTGCGAGATCGAGAACCGGGTGCGAATCAAGGTCTGCGAGAGGAATACCCAACGATAGGGCTTGTTCGTGGGTCATTTTTGAAGTGGGGATTCCTATAATGTTTGTTAGCTTCCCTTGGCGCAAAAGCTCGCCGATTCTATCGACGGCGTGCTTGGCTGTGGAGCCGGTGCCGAGGCCGAGCACCATGCCGGATTCGACATATTCCACGGCTTTATAGGCGGCGATCTTCTTCAATTCGTCTTGGGTTAGAATCGATGATGATGATGACGGCGGTGTTAAGAGCCCAGTTGGAGAAGAGGGTACTACAATGCCGGTTTCCATGGCGGATTTCTCCGACCCGAAACGTCGGTAGTATGGAATAGCCATTAACCCTAAGAAATTGATTAAAATCTTCAAAACCCAATTGGGAAAAAGTGAAAAGGGGGCCAATGAATCAAAAGGGATTCAAAATGAAGCTCTGCAAAAAGGGAAAATGGTTGAAATCTTGAAAACCCAATTGGGAAAAAGTGAAGGGTGGGCCAATGAATCAAAAGGGGTTCAATGAATTCGTTGAATAAAGCTCTGCAAAGGGAATTTTGCGTTTGGTTCTTGGCAAAATTAGTGGAAGGATTTGAATTGGTTTAATAGGGAAAATGGGAAGAGATTTTAATGAGGAAGCAACGGCGAAGTTGCTTTTGCCTGAAGAACAAAAAGGGTTTTTTTTTTTTTTTGTTGGGGGAGAGATTAGTGGACGCGGTGCCCGAAAATGGGTTTCCCGAGAAATTATTCAGTGGCCGACGGCCTTTTGTTTTGTCCCTCTCGCTAATTTTTATTATTATTACATGTTATTAAAGATTATAAATTTTAATTCTTCTAATATCATGTTAAGATTTTTTTTTTTTTTTGTAGAAGAGTCATTATCGATAGCTCTTTTAATATACATTTACAATCATGTTTGAATGACAATTTTGTAAATAATCTGTAAATATGAATGATTTTAAAATGATAGCTATATTGAATAGTTGTAATAATTGGTTTTGATGTATTTTTTTTTCAAGAATTGTAAATTTTTATTTGTAACTTCTTTCTCAAAACAAAAAAATCAAACACCCTTAAATGATTATGTAAGTTTAGTAAGGATAAAACATTATTATTAGATTAAAAAGTTATAATGATTGTTATAAATACTTATGTTTGGAGATAAAATTTATGGGTGGTTGTTGGAAAACACTAGTTTAAATTCTTTCTAAATGTTTGAAGTAGAAGTTATATTACATTGGAAGGTTCTTATAAGCAATTTCATCTTCTCTCCAAACATATTATTTTTGAAATAAACATAATATTAAAACACTATTTTAGTTGTTCTTTTTAAAGGTAGGAAAGTTATTGATCGAATAGGTGTGTGACGCGATTGATTATCTTGTTTAGTGTTCTTACGATCATGAGTTCGAGTTTAAAAATTGGTATTTGGCTCTTTCATATTATTTGAGAGTAGTTGTGTCTTGTAGGTAAGGTTTGTTGATCCCTCTTCCTCCAATTTGCACTAAAAAAAAGAAATTTATTGATATTTTAATTATAACAACATTTTAAAAATATTTCATACATATCAAAATATATTTTTTATATAGTTTTCAATTAATTTTACTTTAATTATTTTCAATCTATTTAATTTGATTAAAAACCATCAATTTCACTTTATTAAAAGTGACTTGATTAAAATTTAATTTGATTGAATTAATTTTGTTTAATTTAAAATTTTTCTACATTCATAGAATTATTTTTCCTTTATTTTTTGCTATTCATGAAAAATCCTCTTCAATTATATTGTAATTTAGTTACTAAATTTCAAATATTTAATTGTAGTATCTATATTTAAAAAAAAAAAAAATTAATTGATCACTATAAAAAATTTGAATTCAACGTTGTTAACTTTGATTTAAAATATAATTTCAATACAAAAGACAAAAATTGATCTTTTTGTTAAAAATAAAAAATCAACAAACTAATTTTAATTTTTTTTTTAATAAGTACATATGCTAAAATTAAATATTTGAATTTTTTTTCCTTTTTTTTGAGAATAAATATATGAAAGTTTAGGGAGAAATAGAACAAGACTCAAAAATAAGCAACGAAAAGGGGATTTGAAGTTGTTATGTTTTTTTTTTTTTTTTTTTTTTTTTTTTTTTTTAAATTTAATATTGAACCGTCTATGGAGTTAGAGATTTCTTCTTTTTTTTTTGTTTTTGAAATGGAGTTAGAGATTTCAAATTGGTTAACTTATATATATTAACTAATTAGGGGATGTAAATTTATGAATGATTTTTCTGTTTTTTTTTCCTTTTTTTTGAGAATGAATGATTTTTCTATTATGATTTTATTTTTGTTGTTGTAATCTGTTATGAATCTTTAACAAAAGTTGAAAAAATAAATAAAACAATTTTGAGTATTTATAGTGGACAAGTTAAGATTCAGGACAAAATTATATAGCCGTGACTAAAATGGTTAATGCAATAAAATATATATTTGGAAAGTTTATAAGCGAAAATATATTAAATTTCAAAATTGAAAATTGCAAATGAGATTTGATTTGATTTTTTTTTTTTTTTAATATTCCATTATGTGAAAATTAATATTTAACTCTGTGTCTTATTTGAAAACAATACTTCTCATATAAATTTATAATTTAGGGTAAAAGTATTAATTTTGAGTAATTTTTTCTAGAGAGAAAGCGATGAGAAGCGAGTCATTTCATCTTACAAACAACAATCATACCTAACAATTAAGAGATCGCGAAATTGAATTCATCATCTCTAATTTTTGTTGAATTAAAAAAAAAAAACTTTTTTTTTTTTTTTGACTTTGAGTCATTATCCCATAGAGGTGGCGTGACAAATCTTATCAAAGATAATTACATTTTAAATGTTACTTTCATGCGTTTTTAGGGGATGAGTAAAAAATGTGTTTCTTTCTTTAGAATTAAAATTAAATCTTTTCAATAACATTTGTCAATAACATTTGGGGTAGATAATAATGAAGTATAATGTCCCATTTCACTTTATTTTATTGCACATTGCCCAAACAAAATAAACAAGGCATGTAATTTGCCTTCATTACAATTCTCCACACCAAACATTGTTATGAACTTCATTATATAATGTTCTGATGAGAATATCCCTATCTTTTGCTTGATCTTATCTTTAAAAAAGAATAAAAAAATAAAAAAATAAAAAATAAAACCTTATCCCAATCTACTTGGTTTTGTGTTTGCTATTTCTGGTTCTTTCTCTGAAACATGCCAACTTTACCAAATATATGCAGAATAATATAACAAAGCAAACAGAATTCTTTGGTATGGCTATATTAGAATGTTATAGGGATAGGGATAGATTTGTAATTTTAGTATTAGGGTGCCTTGGTAAATAGCCCATCTAAGTTGGCTATTTTGGTTATTTCACAACTGTATCAATATCAGACATAGAGGTAATTTCGATTTAATTTTTATCGATTTTGTATAGAAGTGACAAACTAACTAATATTCTCAATTTTTTAACAATTGGGTTTGAACTCATGTCCAATAAATGACATAATTATTAGATCTATTTTCATTTGATTTACTTCGATTTTCAATTTTGATTTTAATGAGAATTTGATTTATTTTCAATTTTTTATCTCATCTTCAATTTGATTTTAAGGATATTTTTTTTAATTAAAAACAACATTTTTTCATAAACAATTATTATTTTATCAAACTTCAATACCAATACGTTTTAATTCATTTTTTAAGTTGTTTTTAAAAAAAAAAAAAAAATTGAATTGAGCAAATATATTTGAATTTTTTAAAATATCAAATTGAATAATATAATAATAGGTCCATTACAGTTTTTTGATTTGGTTTTCTTTTCAATGTGAGGGGATTTGGAATTGGATCACATGCAAACAAAAATTAATAGAAAAATGATATTCACGTGTTTCAACAATGGACTTGCAGTTCAATTTTGTGATAATTCTGTCATTAAGAAGAGGTTAGTGGTGCCCTAGATACATCGAATTAAAACTTTGACTCTCGATCATAAAAATAAAAATAAAAAAATAAAAAATTAAGATAAAGAATTATAACTCATAACTTCTTAATTATTAAGACAACCATGTAAATTAAGCTAATACTCTTATTGACAATTTTAAATAGATTTTGAAAGCCAACAAAGGCAGTCAGTGTACATCTATCTAATGACCAAGAGGTCATATGTTCGAATCACCATTGTCAATTGTTGTAGAGCTCAAAAAAACAAAAGTTTAAAGAACTAAAATTTAACTAAATCCAGTCTAGATTCTATTAATCGATTGAATGAGTCGTTGTCAAACTTACATGAATGTCTGAAGGCAATAATATTCTATACTTTCACAAATAAATTTAAATATCACAAAGGTATACACATGTGAGGTGAGAATTCAATAATATAGTTTTATTAGAAAAAAAAAAAGAATTTTAAAATATAATCAATTCACAAAAGGATGGGAAGAATGATTCGCTAACCAAAATTAGGGTTATTGAGAATCATTATCTTCATCCTAATATAAGCAATGGTTTTAACCATCATGAGGAACCTAGAAATTAATGACATGTATCATAACCAAGAGAGCCTTGAAGTGCTTAATGACCACTTGCCTAAAAATTAATTTTTTCTGAATTCCCTTGACAATCAAATGTTGTAGGATCAGACAGTATACTCATTTCATTTAGAGTTTCTTTGTTTTTAACACAAAAACATATTTGAGAGTTAGAAAGATTCAAATCTACAATCTTATGACAAATCTAATCTCTATGGTTTAAGTTTAGACCAGCAAAAGCTAATAAAACTATATAAACATCAATATTATATTAGTTATTTTAATTAAAAAATCAATATTATTTTGGGGTGAGTTAAAGTTTATTCTTTCTTCATCGCTCTTGTATATAGTTTCTTATCAATAAGAATAAAATAAGTTTTATTGTTGAAAGCAAATCAAAACAAACTTTGTCAAAACCATTAGGGTACAAAATCTACCATAAACTACCAAAGCGAGCTTAGCTTAGCGGTAATGACATGTATCATCAACCTCTGACCCCTAAATATTGTGATTAACCAAAAAAAAAACACCCCACTATAAACTTGCAAAAGAAAAGTGGCTTTCAACATATTAAAGAACCAATGTAGTACTTGCTAATTAGGTTTTGAGTGTTTGTTTGAACTTAGGAGTCAAGATGCCATAATAATGTTGCAAAGTCCATCCCTGCTGTCTAACCATAAGTAATTATCCTTCATCCTCTCCAAAATTATTACACATTAAATTGATAACTCAATTATGTATTGAATGCAAATTAACTTGCATTGTTTCACATTCTATAACTAGAACAGCTCATTAGCTTATGGCAACAGGCTCTCCTTTATTTGCCATGAACATCTCTCCTTACTTAGTACCTGTATGAGATGAACTAATAAATAGCAGCACATCTATGAACAATAACAGGTAATTGCCTAAATAATTACAAACCTTCTAGAATAAACGGTTGGATTTGATCAATTTGAGGTATTTCATATTCGTCGTCCTTCGATTCGACTTGATCGAGAGATGGAGGTTCCTCAGGCTGTAGTTTCTCCATGGTGGTGTCATTGTCAAATGATTCAATTTGTAGATCTTCCTCAGGTTGGGTTTTGTCCATGTTGTCATTATCAAAGGGTTCGGTTTGTAGATCTCGATTTTCATCGAGCTGCGGTAGCTCAAGCTTCTGGTATTTGGGTTTATTTTTTTCTAGGAGAAGGTAAGTGGTGTAGTACAAGAACAACAGGATCCTACTTTGAGCTATCAATGTATCCCTAATACGGCTTTGACCAAAAGAGAGTCGCTCGAGTGCCTGCAAATCAGAGAAATGCAATGGTGTTAGGACGGAAACATGTTTTATTGTCTTGAATGCTGAAAGATAAACCAATTATGTAAAGATATCTTCAGAGAAACTCAAAAGATCACTACAAGGAGGAAATAACTAACAAGAGATGAGGAAATACATCGAGAATCAAGCCAATATGTAGTTTCAAACTTGTTGAGAGTGCAACCAAGGTCCCACATTGCTTAGATTGAGGAAAAATTATGGGTATATAAGTTTTTTTTTTTTAAACCGGAAAATCGGAGTTTTGCTCCACTATATCCAGAGTAACCTCGTCTATCCCTAGGTCAAGTACCGGGAGACATTGAAGAAATACAGACACAGGTGGTGTCTACAAATTAATGTCATGGTGAATTTCGAACCTGCGACCTTGAGAGGAGCACACCTTCAAAACTCAAGTCTTCGACCACCACGTCACCCCTTAGGGATAGATCATGGGTATATAAGTGATACACACTACCTCAAATATGAGGCCTATTGGGTGATGACCAAAAAGCAAAGTACCAAGAGTTTATGCCGAAAGTGGACAATTTTGTAATAATGTGAAGACCTATCAAGGGTCATTGTCCCTAGCAAAACTGAACCATAGAATCACGAGCTCAGAAGATCGCTATAAGGAGGAGCCTAAGGAATATTATCCTAGTAGTCAGGTAAAAAAATAGAGTCGTAAATAATCCAATTTCTGGGGACTAACTACCACAGTTTTGAATGACTTGTATCATAATCATTTCAAGTTAAAATAATAAAGTTCATGCTCTCGCGTACCTGTTCTCCAGTTTGAATATCAAACGAATGCTGACAATCAAATTGAAGACCTTTAAATTCATTGATGCAAAGTCCTTGAAAGGCCCTGAAAGATAAATGTCACTCAAATCATAAGAATTAATGGAGAGACAACGTTGAAATTTAAAATGACATCCAAAATCTTTAAACGCGGTTACCATCTTATGAGAGAAACATTAGGAATCCAACGAAAGATGATCGGCGTGTTGTCTGCATTGACATAATAGCCACCAAATACAATAAAAACTGTCATGAGTGAAGGTCCCACTGCCATTGCGGCTTCTGTGCTAGGAACCATAGCCCCTACTGTGAGACCCATAGCAGACGCAGCAAAAGATTCAACAGTGACAATACTGCAGAACTTCCCAAACCTAGAAATGCAAAAGTTCCAAATCCAAACCATAAAAAACGATCAAGCTATTATTATTATACACAAAATAGATAGAGACCAAAAAATATATTACACCCACAATTGTTTGTAGAAAAAGCATTATTTGTAACAACGAATGCATGGTTTTACAGTTAATTACGAATTTACGTAATGATCAGACCCTGACCTTGATGCAGTAGGGTGAAGACGAGCCATAGGGTACAAGATAGCCCCAAATATCAGTGGAAAAGCAGCTCCAATTGGAACTTCGGCCAACAATTTAGAAAGCAAATATGGGCCTAACGTATAAGATCCCTTTGCACGCTCCCTGTCAACAATTGCACGTTCTTTCGGAAAAACACCCACGGTCTTGGTGAGGGCAGCCATTGCAGTGTTGATTGCTGCAACCTGAAGTGAAACATATCCATAGCCACAAATTGGATTGAGAAACTTGTATATGTTCTATTCGTCTATGAATTCTTCTTAATTTTAACAACTTGAGGCGGGGGTAGGGTGGGGATCTCATTCGATTACAATTGCAAGCTTACAATATTGGTTCGATAACAGTGGTACAAAAAGCAGCATCGGAATATCATAATTATACAATGTAGCTACATAGCAATGTAACCATAATGCTTGAATGATTCCAAAGACACTACCATTATACCTGAAGCAAACCCATCCTATCCTGGATTGATGTCTGAGATCTTCCCATTCTCCAAAAAACTGAACCAAATATGATTGCTGATGCAATGGACATTCGTGCTCGAACCTTATTTGTTGGTCCATCCCGAGAAGCCTGGTAGTACATTAAAAGCTTCAATGAAGTAAAATAACTAAAGAACTACTATCAGAAGATAGCCCAACACACTTAGCATTCCATTTGTGAGTCTGTGACCCATAGGTACCTCATCCATAATGTATGTGAGTTGCAAACAACTGGAGATGAGGACTTGATAACTCATATCTATATCTATCTATCTATCTATCTATCTATCTATCTATCTATCTATCTATATATATATA
>JBBMKA010000003.1:1680452-1693749 GCA_037833695.1 Sechiopsis laciniata | reverse complement strand
TATATTTTTTATAATGAAGATTTCATTAAAATAAAATTTACATGTCATTGTTATAATATCAGAAACTGCTAGGTTGCACCTCTTTAATAGCTTTTATCGGTATTTTATTTTACTGAATGAGATCAATGTAGAACTTTGCAGCAAGCTAAATATATACAAAGGAAAAACCTGCATCCATGCACGCTTGAGGAGCAAGCAGAATTGCCTCCACCAACCTCCTTTCTTCAAAAGCTTATTTTCCCTGAATTTCATACCTGCTGAGATCTGCCTTTTCTCAATTGGGATTGCATACAAAATTGTCGAAGAGTATCGTGAGAATGATTCAGCAAGACCGTAGATTCTCTTTTGAGACGAGTACACGCTTTCTGCAGAACTATAGTCAATTGATATAAGATCAGCCAGAAACTCAGCCGGATTCACATGAGCGGGGCAATTATACCTGTTTGATCAATCAGCAACTAGTGAATTACAATATCTGAAGTCCAGTTGAGTTTAGTGAGATTATTTCTTTTTAAAGAAGAAGAAGATCAAAGTAAAATGGTTCGAGCATGCATAATTCTAACTTTTAAGACCATGAGTTTACTAAGATTATGGAGAAGCTAAATTTGTTAAATCTTGGTGATGGGCCGGATTGAGTCTCTTGGCCCCTTGATGGTTCAGGCATGTATACTTTTAAGTCCACTTTCTTAAGCCTGTCTAATTCGCATTCAAAGGCTAATATTACCCTTACAAAGTTGTTTTGGGCGAGCAAATGCACGAAGAAAGTCAAAATCCTTCTGTTGATGTTCTTCAATTGAAGTTAAATGGTTGGGCCTTCCCTCCATTGGGTTGCCGTCTTTGTTTTTAAGACCAATAGAAGATATTGACCATTTGTTTGGAATTTATCTTTGATAAGTTTGGGATTGTAGCTTGCCTTCCCTAGGAAGCCTTATAAGCTGGAACCTAATGGGCAGGGCAAGGCAGGAGTTTTGGGTGGCTATGCTACTAGAGCTCTAGTGTGGCAGTTGGGGTTGGAAGAAATGATAGATCCTTTCAAGATAATTCTCTCTATTTTGGTTCTTTTTGTAATTTTGTACAAAATTCGGCTTCACGACCAGCCTCTTTACATTCCAAATTCTTTGGCAATCACAACCTCTTATCTATTATTAGTGACTGGAAGACTCTTATTATGTAGTTTGGTTTAGGGGAGGGGGTTCTCTCTACCCCAGCCCCTAGACTGTTCCTCTTTCTGTTCATTTGAATATATTATCTCTGTTTCTTTTATATACACATACATACATATATAAAGTATACATAGGAAAGGCAAAAGCAACATGCACGAACAAAAAATGTATAAGCACTAAAAATCTCGTATGTGAAAATAGAGTTAAAAAGGAAACAAAAAAACCAGCAAGCATGGTTAACGTTCATCAAGAGGTATACACGTAACATGTCAAAAAAAACACTGAAGGATAATGAGGACTGAGGTATATACTGTAAACAAGGAAAATACTCAAATGATAACATATTTGTTGAAGGTATGGATGGAGCTCACAACCCAAATTTAGAGAAGTATTCCAAAGGTTCTTCACAAGCAGGACCAGCATAGACAAGAGTACCCTCTGTCAGCAATACAATATCATCAAATTTGCTATATACGGAACCTCTAGGTTGATGTATGGAGCAGATCACAGTATGTCCATCCTTAGCAAGTTGTTGAAGTGTTTCAACTACTTTTTCAGCCTGGAATGCATCAAGCCCTGGAAACATCAAGTTTATAATTTTAGCTACAACTTGCAAGACATTGTAAATTTATAGTTATCACTATGTTCATCAACAATCACTAGTGAACATATTAAACAAACGTTAAAAGTGTGATAAGTTTCTATAAGCTGGAAACTTGGTCATTACAAAGAACCAGATAGTAGGATTTGAATCCCTGGTTAAATTCCACACCTTTAGTTATATTAAATTTAAAAACAAGACTTTGCTACGCTAGGTAGTGTAAATTTTGTGGAACTTGCATTTAATTTAATAGTTTCAAAGATTGGTAACAATATTAGAGGCTTTCACGTATATAAAGTGATGAATCTAAAAACATGTAGATACGTACTGATTCCAAAAGTGCATGGAAACTGAATTGCAAAAAAAATAAAAAAAAACTCCCAAAACAAGGCCATGCTTACCTGTTGTAGGTTCATCAGCAAATATAATAGATGGGCTGGCAATCAGTTCACAGGCTAGAGACAAACGTTTCTTTTCACCCCCACTTATCCCACGAACTCTTGCATCACCAACACATGATTCAGCACAGTTTACCTTTTAATGAAAAATATAAAATTAGCTTGAACATGCCTGAGCTAAGAAGGATGGAAGCACATAGAAGTTACTCAGAAGAGGCTAAGATCCTTATTATTCGACAAGTCAATAATCTAATTATGAGAAATGAAACTCTTCTAAAGCATGTAAATATATAAATGTAATATTTACATTGTTCAGTAAGACACAGAAGAGACTGGGAGGCAAAATTAGACCTAGGAGCCAGCTATGTCTATGGCACTAGTTATGAAAAATCACCAATCAATCCAAAACCTTAAGCTGATGGGTAATTATGTCAACCAACACTCTCTCCACTTATGAGATTAGAAATTTAAAACAACGTGGCAAAAAACTCAAACTCAGAATCTCCTGCTCTAATACCATATCGAATTATGTTAAATCACCAATCAACCTAAAAACTTAAGCTGATGGGTTGGAGTAATTTAATTATATCAACCAACAAAAACATATAATACACCCACAATCTTCGAAAAAACTTATTACAGCTTGCATGAAAAAGCAAACTTTTGATTAGCAATCTTACCAAGCCTAGTTTCAAGAGCAGATTGTTCACATATTCTTCTCTCTCTTCTACAGAAGATATCTCATTAAGCTGAAGCTCAGCAGCAAGTTTCAGCGTCTCTCGCACAGTCAGCTGTGAGAAAAAGAGATCCTCCTGTCTCACATATGCCAACCTACAATATAGATAATAGTGATTTCTAAGGAGGAAAATAGATAGAAAGAGAGCAGTTTTCTCAGAATTATGTTGTAAACTGTTTCTTCTTAAAAAGAAAACATACTTGTAAGCTCTCTTATTTGAATCAGCCTTTCCATTGAAATCTATAATGCCTGAGAGATGTAACCGAGGAGAAGCAGATAGCTGACCCGCCAGAATATTGAGCAATGTTGTTTTTCCTGAACCTGACGGTCCCATTATTGCCAATAATCTTCCTGGTTTTGCTTCTCCGCTTACATTCTTAAGCAGAAATCTCACCTACCAACAGATACTTCTATCAGTAATTGATCACACTACTTTTAAAAGCAAGAAAATTAGCGTTCCAATTACACAAAATTGAACTTAGTCTCCTTAGAACTCAAGGACACAATTGTACAGCCTATAGAACTGATCATGTTTAAGTAAGGTCGCCACAAAATTGAACTTAGTCAGTAATTCAAGTCACTTTACAGAACTGAATAGGCAAAGATCAGCCAACGAAACTCTTGTTTTTTATATCCGTGACTGTCTAAGGCAGCCTGTGCTCAACTAGATGCCTAGGAAATTAATTTTTAGGTACATGACCATCATGACCATCAATCCTTCACCTCTAAGTTCCACAAAATCCTCTCAACTACTAGACCGCTCTATGATGGTTAACAGCCAACGAATTTATGAGAATCACAAATCATAACATTAGCCATTAATTTCTTAGCCTCAAAACTGAAAACCTAATGGTGAACACTAAAAGAAACGCATGATTCACTTCCAAAATGACATTCGCTATTCACTATCCAGATAATCTACAGCATTTTCGAAAACTCAAAACACCTAAACGAAAACACAAATCGACAATAAACAAAAACAGGAAGAAACTCACTGATTTGGAGGATTTATCAGACAGAGAGCACGAGATATTCCGCCACCGGATTGTCACCGGACTGACTTTCCCGGAGGCCGGAGCTTCATCATCGACTTCAATGTCTCCACCTTCCATCTCCTCGTCCTCATGCTCGATGTCGTGTTCCGGTCCAGAGAATAGACGGATGAGGAGAGCCGCCGCCACGGCGACCAAAACTTGGCCAACACCGTTCCCGCCAAAGCTCATGACGGTCTGGCCCATTCTTTTCCGGTCAAATTTTACCATTCCCGTACGGCGGAGATGAGCAGTGCGCCGCCGCGCTGTAGACTACCGGAGATCCTTGTAAATGACAAAGATTCCGACGTCGGAATCGGAAGGAAATTGGCCGGATTCTCGCAATGGACGAGTTGTAACGTAGAAGATAAGACTGGTGGGTATGTAAGCCTATAAGGTATGGTATAGCTTTCAGTTCAAGTGGAAATTACCAACCTGTTATCAGTGGTGAAAAGAATGAGGGGAAATTTTATTTTATTTTTTTTTACAGTAAATGAGGGGAAATTTTCATTTTACCTTTTTGAGTTCAACCATAAAAATTATGGGGTTTTTTTTGGAGTTTAAATTGAGGAATGGACCATAAATCCTACCGATTGTCAAAGCCGTGGAGTTGAGTTAGATTAGAACTAAGTCTCCACGCCACTAACTCTGTCGGTATGAGTGGATTAATTAGACACACTAATCTTGTTGGCAATTTTTTTGATTTTTTTTTAAACAACCAGGCCAACAATGCATGCTAATTAACACTATGTTAAAAATCTATTTTGTTAATTAATTTTACGGTCATCCGAATCTTTAAAAAATTATAAAATTATAACAAAATTCAACTCTTCCCAACATGCAATGAATAGTATGGATTCGACTTTCCTCTACAAATTGTAATTTAATTCAAAAACAAAAATCAAATTGTGAATGCTCAAAACTAAAGCCATTGCATAATTCAAATATTTTAATCTACAAAACTCAACCCCAAGAATAGTAAGCATGAGCTAAAGTTCAAATTTATTCAAGTGATATGTCATGTTACAACAGTCGAGATGTGTGCAAAAATCGCCCTAACAATCACTAATATATAAAAGTAAATATATATTAAAATAGATCCTACCACTTTGAATAAAGATGAAATTTGAAGTATCTCTAAGATGAATAATATTGTCTACTTTTAACCTAAAATCTCATAGTTTTTTATTTGTATGTTCACCAATCATGGTCTATGGCCAAACAGTTACTCCAATGTTTTCTGAAGCATCGCAGCTTATTCTAAAATCATAGGTTCCTATCCTATCTTCTTCAACATTTCCTTCTTTCATGTAAGAACTAAAATTTTGTCTTGACATTATTGAATTGCTTTTTAAATTCTATCCACAAAAAATAGTACAAATCTTAATGAAAACTGAAGAGTTCCTTGTATTAATGCAAATGTTGAGATATCAAGTAATGGGGATAGGAAATCCCTTCAAAATATATAAATTAGCTTTCATTCCTCCAATTGTTACAATAAATACACTTATGTATATAAATAAAATAGAAATAGAAACTATAAGAGCAAAAAGTATACTTCTCAAAAAAAAAAAGAGCAAAAAGTATAACTCAACTGGCCTAACATATACTAATTAGTAATGACCAAAAGGTCACGTGCTCAAATCCCTACCCAATTGTTGTTGAACTAAAAAAATGACAAAAAAGGTGTGGCCAGTGGAAACAAGTTACCCAATTTTCTCAACTAAAATTCCAGATAGAAAATCAGGAACACAAATATCATGAAGAAAAATTATGGTTACCCTCAAAATCTCTTCTTATAATCTCAAGAACAAGCTCATTCCAGGTATCAACAGGACCTGGCATGCACCAGTGTAAGCAATCCTGTGGTGGTGGTTTACCATCTGGACCGCGTTTCGTGAGTTTATTCGGGTCAGTATTTCTGTAAGGCCCTGGATGCCCGTCATGGCGATACTCGAAAGCTTCGGTAATGTCCATGAGTCTAAGCCTGGATTTATTTGTCAACTTCTTCATAGCAGCATTGAAACCAGATACCTGATTATCATGCATGATATTAGTGAATTGATTTTCCAATCGTTTTCCTGCTTCAATAGGCCTTTCCTTTCCAGTACAGGATCCACCAGTATTCCAGGCCCCACCTTCATAGTGATCAGGAGAATAAGAACGCACAATTGTAAGTCCTGTGTAATTTGGGCTTGTGGCAAGAGCAGTAAGAGTTGTTTCAACAGATATTCGGAAAGCATCGATGTTGTTAACAGACATATGACGAGATTTATCGGGCCACCATAGTTGTCCTCCAACGATCTTGTTATTTAGAACGTAAGCCGACTGCTTGGCGAACCAGTGACCAGATGACATAATAATGACATCAAAAGTTGGAATAAATTCCATGAAATGATCATCCGGAGCATCAAGGTGAAGTTTCACAACGCCATCTGGAGCGAAATCTAGAGGCTCATTTGTTTGTTTCACAAGCCATGATGACCATATTCGAACAACC
Source organism: Sechiopsis laciniata (assembly GCA_037833695.1). Taxonomy (NCBI): domain Eukaryota; kingdom Viridiplantae; phylum Streptophyta; class Magnoliopsida; order Cucurbitales; family Cucurbitaceae; genus Sechiopsis; species Sechiopsis laciniata. The sequence continues at coordinate 1,687,320 of JBBMKA010000003.1, read as the reverse complement.
ATCACAGACGTTGACTTGAAATAATATCTTTGCATTTTCCTGTTTCCCCTGTTTTTAGGAACTTCAGCCTGAACATATCCAAAAAAAATTCGAATCAGCAAAATATTTGCAAACTATCTGAAGGATCAATCTCCAAAATGTTATGTTACCCCATACATCATACAATTTAGAAGAATAAGTTGAACACCACAGACAAAAAAAGAAACCAACATAGATAGAATGGGAATTTCAAATCAGAGTTTTCTACTTGAAACATTTACTTTTTCCTATATGAGCTAAACATGTAAACTTAGACAAACCACAGCTCTTCCTTACAGAAAAAGGTATGCTGTGACAATCCCAACACAGTTGAAAGGTTAACTGCACCAGCCATATTGGAATTTAATAGATAAGATAATAAACATTGAGGATTTCAGTTCTTAATTCGAGTAGAATGCAATCCAATTCGTCAATCTTCTACTTCAGAATTGATCCCACTTCTTTCCTTGACATTCATGCAAGACCCCATAAGCTTTGATATCAAATCTAGACCATTACACGAAATAAATGTCCACAGATTCAAACCATTTACAAACAAAACACCCAAATATAGAAACTTGAGTCCATCTGCATCATCTTCCTACTTAATTGCTTGGATGTGAGTAATTATTAAATTTCATTCAATTTATTGTTATCTCAATGTAATATGCTCATAGAAGACTATTAGTACAAAGCTTAAAAAACACACAAAAAGGACAAAATATTCAATTTCCACTGCACCCATATCATAATAGGATCAGACCCTTCATCACCTTCAAACGCAGTCAAAAGAGGGGGGATTGAGTTCCATCAAAACAAAATTTAAAATTAGCAATAACCTGCCACAACATGCACAAAAATGACTCCATTTGGTTTCGAGCAACTGAGTCGCCAATAAAAGCAATTGTCTTCCCACTCATCAACTTCAGAAATTTCTTAGCATCAAATCTTGGGAGGTTGCATTGAGAGGGCTTCCATCGCCAATTCTCATATTCCCTGTCTGGTCTCCCATTTCCCTGGCAGTTTTGCATCTGTGACAGGACAGGGCATGAATTGTTTTTATATAATGGTCCTTCAGAATCATAAACCCAACTTCCATGGTACAAATCACAGCCTGCATGATAGAACAGTAAATAAAACAATTATAATTTTCAAAGGAAAGGGGGGAAAGAAAGAAAGAAAGAAAGAAAAAGAGAGGGAGAGAAAAAAAAAAAAAAAAAAGAGTTGGACAAGTTATTACATGGTTGTATCTTTTTATTGATTCAATTAGAGATGACTTTTTTTAATATCCGTGAGTGATCATGCCAGCTTAGGCGCATTTCAATTATTCTCACGAGACATACTACCATACTCTATAACGTTTGGATACTAAAGAAACTCGTAGAAAATTAATTCTTAAGTAGGTGGTCACCATGGATTGAACGCATTACCTCTCAGTTGTCCAAGACCCTCTTGACCACTAGGTCATTCCATGAAGGTTTATGTAGGCAAATGACAGTATGTGAAAACAGAGGGACAAAAAGAAACAACCACCTCAGAAAATGCAACTACCTTACCAATATGATATGCATTATACAAAGATCCTCACAAAACTAACGTTATTATGTTCAAACATGAAAAATAGATAGTTGAAGTATTCATTTATTAACCTATATCTGATGATGTGCTCCCATTAGTTGGCAGAGAATTTGAATCCGGTAAATCTCCTTGCTTGACACCAATATCATTGTTAGAACCCATGTCTGTAGTACTAGAATTGCTAATAAAACCTTTGGGAACAGCTCCATTATTTTCGACCTTAGATGTAACGATAGCAGCCTCCGAAAAATCTTGTGAAGACAATACTGAAGGAATCGTCTCTCCATCCCCCTTCTCCTTGGTTTTTGGAACAATTGACTGACTACTTGAATTCATGGCAGCTGGTAACTTAGATCTATCAGAACTACTTTGAGTAGGTGGGTTTGAATCAGATTCAAATTGCCTGTTGTCAATATCCTTACCTGAAGGGAGTTTTTTAGAAACTTGATCTAAATTGTTGTCATGAGCAAGAACAACATCACTTCGATTTCCTAGCGAAATTACAACGTCCAAACCCTCTGAACTATTAAAACTATAGAAGTACCCACGCATTATGGAACCTATAGGGTAAGATAACAACCATGAGCCAATAATTAAGAACATTGCCATTCCTCCAACTGAAACCACAATCCAAGAAATCGGTCGCGGATTCGCAGCCATTTGTGAACCCTTTTGCACAGCTCAGGTCATAACCCTCAAAAATATCTACCATGAACAGGTAAAATCGCCTGCTTCAAAACAATAATAATAATTACTACAACCCCCCTAAAATCCTTCTGGTTAATACACCTATAAACACTAATTCAAACAATTCAAAATCCCAGTATTTCCTTTCATCTATCCTGTACAGGATTCAATCACAAACTTGCAATCTAGGGATTAACACGCGGGCTGAATTTCCTTAACAAACCTGAAAATCAATCAACAAACATTTAAAAATTTGCAATATCTTAGGTTAAATTACAACCAGTTAACAAAACGGAACACAAATTCATAACGAGAAAGTCAGACACAAACGCAGTTACATCGCCAAACAATTACCCACAAATTCAACGGAGAAAACAGAAAAAATGCGATGTAATCAAACTCATTGTCGAAATTTCGCATCAAACCGGCATCGGAGTAAAGAAAAGAATCATTACCACAGGAAAACCAACCTTGAAATCGAATTTAAACATGGATGAAGCGAGATTTAGAATTTAGAACATCAAAAACGAAGTTGCAGTATTGATCATAAATCGGAAGAATTACCACAATAATCGGAGGAAAAAAACAGAGAAATTAATGGCTGGAATCTCGAAACCTTCTCGTACAAATTACAGGGGATTTGTGTTGGGAGTGGAAGGAGATTGAGGCTCCGTGAAGAGAATTTATTTAGTTAAAAAACTATTTATGAGCATTGTGTTGCATTCAATGGCATAAATATTTTCCTTTTTCTTCACATTCCTTTTTTATATTTTTATGTGAAAATTACATTTTTAATGCAAATTTGTATGTAGTAGTATTTATTTGGTCACCAATTCTTTTTTTCGTTGGTATTTCAACAATACTTAACTTAGATTTTTTTTTTTGTCTTTTGTATTTATTTAAATAATTACTTATTTTTGTAAAAAAATTAATTTATTGTATCAAAATAATTATTTTATTAATGTATTAAATTTAAAATTATTTTAGTGAACATTATATTATTTAATTATTTTTTTTCTTTAAGGTTAAAAGTGAACTTGGTCTAAAAAATGACTAAAATTAAATGTAATTTTAAAATTTAAAAACTAAATAGAAACTTCTCCTAAAATTATGGAATTAAAAAATATACTTTTTTTTATTTAATAATATTTGAAAGTGGAGATTCAAACTTATCATCTTCTTCTATCAAGCTATATACAAGATGTAATTGAAAGTGTGTTACTTTTGGCATGCTTTTCCTTATTTGATTGCATAATTTTATTTTAATTATTATATTTTTTTAGTTCAACCCTATATGAATGTAAATTCAACCATGGATTATATGTCTCAACCAGTTTTGTTTTTGTTTTAAAGAATTCCTTTTAAAATATTCAAATTCATATTTGCAATCTATACAAACAAACTTTTTTTAACACTAAATTTTATTTAAAAATAAAACTACTTTTCAAATTTTATGATTGATGTCAAACTTGGAGCTTCTAATTGAAGTTGTATATACTTTTCATTGAATTGAGTAAAGGGATTTCAGTTTGATTTTGTTGGTTTAATTGTTGGTTTAATTGTTGGTTGGAGTTTCACTACTATTTTGTTGATTTTGTGTAAGCCAACAATTAAACTGATATCATCGATTTTTTTAATAATTAAGTTCGTACCAATGTTTAATAAATGAAAAAATTGTTAGTTTGGTTTTTTATTTGATTTGCATTCGATTTTTTTTTTCTATTGAGAAATTTATTCAATTTTTGTTTGTTTTAATTCAATTTATTATTTTTTTATCAGCTAAAATAACCATTTTCATAAATAACATAATATTTTATAATGTTTTTGTTTCATATTTAACATTTAAGTTGGTTCTTCCATCAAATTTCAATGTTAATATATTTTTGTTTTCTTTAGTATTTATATTGTTTGGTTTTATATTGATTATTTATTAAAAAAAACTAATCTAAACTATTATATTTTAGTTTTATAATCTATCAAACCGTTTGATTTAATATTATTCTATAAAATTAGTTCTGTTTTAGATGATTTTTAGATTTTTCTTTCAACCCTAAAATTAAGTATACTTGGACACCTGTTTTTCAATCTACCATTCTACCATTCACTTTCTTTTTTTAATTTCAAATAAATAATATATTTTTTTCATTTCATCTACATCAAAGGAAGAGATTAGAATGCGGGACCAACTTTAACTCAAAGAAATACTTTCGATTTTTTTAGAAAAAAAAATACTTTCGAATTTGTAGAACTTGAGGTCGTTTTTTTTTTTTAATTAAAAAAAAAAAATCTTGAAAAAGCAATAGAAAACGACATCCATGCAATCTTTTGGCAATTGTTACTTCCCAAGTGAAATTGTATTCCAATAGAAAACTTCATGACGAATAATAAACTAGTACCAATTTTAAATTTAAATTTAAATTAGATAGGAATAAAGTCTCTATCTCTTTGCAAAACCTGTTCAAAATGTAAGTACAGTAAATCTTTACTTTTTTTTTAGTGAAATATTTACTCATCCTTAAAATTACATATATTTTTTTTACATTTTTCTCTCAACTTTAACATTTCTCTCTCCATTAATCAAAGTCGTTTTTTTTTTTTAAAAATAAAAATATGTGATTTTAAGGTGGATAAGCTATTAGGTAAGTATTACTCCTTTTCTTGACTTATTGTTTTGTCCTTTCATAATTCCTTAGCACGAACTAGGTGGTAAATGAGGAGGCTTACGCACTTATTAGACAATAGTCTAGAGTCTAGACTCCATCCTTCCATTTTGGTGGAATCCAATTAAAAAATTGTTGTTAATCTCAATAATAGTATTTTCAAAATGTAATTGAAGTTAACCATATTTTTAACTTTAAAATATATCCCTTTGTTTATATATATATATTATTCTCTTTGTGGTAGAGATTGCAACTAAGAGAAAGTTTTTCCCACTTTAGAGTTTTAGCTATATTTGTATTTATGATTTTTATACGATTCAAGATTTAAATTGTTTTTTAAGGTAAGGAATCTCCTTCCACAGATTGCCTTTGTGATGATTGAGAAGCAAATTTGTGTAAGTGGTTTTATTTGAATGAATATCTGTTTTTTCAACAAAATACACAAGGTGGTGAATGGATGCGTAACATGGATAAATCGGTTGAATAATTCATGTCACACGCGCGTATATACATATATAAAAGAATTCATTCATTAATAACAAACATAAGGTATACATACACAATCCCAACAAATGTGGAGCAACCATAAAAGAAAACAGTACCTTATAATTATTTTGATTCTCATCCATAACTTGGATCGAGATCAATAAGAACTAAGAGAGCTAAAGATTAAGTAAATTCTAAAAGAGACACTCGGGCTCTACAAGCTGACTTTATTACAAATGAGAATGAATGGAATAATTCAAAATTTTAAACATTACAAAGGTTAGTGTTTTATGAACATTGGAAGTTAAACCAACTGACTCAATGTGTGATGACGTACATTTGTAATCACTAGAGAAAAATAGGAGATCTCTAGTAACTTATAATAGAAGTGAAGACACCTCACCTTATAATAGAAATTCTTTTACCAATAAGTTCTCTTAAAAAAAGACCTAAACAAAACCAGAACTTTTTTTTTTTTTTGTGTAAATAAAATCCAAACTAGAACTATACAGTATAACAACTTTCTTTAAGATACATAATGCCCAACAACTGTCCCAAATTTGTCCCTCCGTTCATTACTCATTATCAAGTGTTTTATTGAACATATTGCATATTCTAAAGTCTAACATTGGATAACTAATCATTTTTAATTAAACTATTAATTTTTCTTTTATGAGATTTGTTATTTACGTATTATTGATGACGTGTCTGTTAGTTTAATTGTTTGATGTTAATCTAATTTAATATCATCATCACCAATTTGATTCAACGAGTAATTATTTTAAGTAATTATAGTAATAGTTTTAATGATTTTTCTTAATACTAGTTAGTAAATAGTTATTTTAAATACTTCGTATATTCAACCAAAGAAACATCTAAAGGTGTTTGTTTGCCATATTTATGAAAGATTTAAATTGAAGATTTACTAATTTTTTTCAAAAAAAAACTACATCCAAACGAGTTTCTGTAATTATTCAAAATATTTCTTCATTTTTATTATTAAAATGAACTTCTTATTTTTAACCATTCATTTTCATTTATAAACTACTCAATATAACTTTTCATTTTTAAACCATTAATTCTAATCTATCAATTTTTAACTATTCAAAATAAGCACTCATTTTAAATCTAGATTCTAACAAAGTTTTTACTCTAATTTCTCTATAAAAAAAAAAAAAAAAAAAAACATATAAACTAGTTTTATTGCTACCCTTCTCAACTTTTAACGATTCAAAATAGGTTAAAATACTATTTAGGTCCCTTGACTATCAAGATTGTTCCATTTTGGTCCTTCGACTTTCAAAAGTTTAATTTTAGTCCTCCAACTATTAAATTTGTTCAATTTTGGTCCCTAAACTTTCAAAAGTTTAATTTTGGTCCCTCAACTATGTAAAAAGTTTAATTTTGGTCCCTCAACTATGTAAAAAATTAAAAAATAG
>JBBMKA010000003.1:1658234-1674915 GCA_037833695.1 Sechiopsis laciniata | reverse complement strand
AGTATCATACTCTTGTCTCACTCACTCAAAAGCAAAGAATAATATAAATGATGAGATTTCTTGTGTACTTTTTTTTTAATTAAACACTTTTGGAGTAAGGGGTTAGTACTTATGAAAAAAAATTTAAAAAGAAGGGTAGCACATAAGTGTATATAAGTTGAGGTACGAGAATTTTTGGGTCGATCTAAATTTTGTATAGATGAGTTCATCTATCCATTCAATCTTGTGTGTTTGAGTAATTCAACTTAATCCATATATTTTCGGGTTGAATTAAGTTATTGAGTTGTTATTTTTGTTTTTAATTCAAATATATGTTTGTTATAAATTTCTTTTTTATACAAATTAATGTTTCAATTTATATGATATATATATTCTAAACACTTAAAAGTATTTTTAAAAATTTTGAAAAAATAAATATACGTATATATAATTTTTTTTATAGGTAAAAAAATAAATTTTATATTATTAATAAATTTAGGTTTACTCAAGTCAATACAAACTAATTTTAGATAATCCAACACCATACTTTGCATAATATCACGGGTTTTTTTTTAATTTTTTTTTTAAGTTACAACATTTTGGGGAGGGGAATACAATTTTAGTCTCTTTTTTTTTTTAAATGGTACAGTTTTAGTCCTTTGGACGTTATATTTCAATTTATTTCTTTTAATTAGAAATCATTCATTAATAACAGTAGTGGTAATGAGGCATACAAACCGATTCCCACCAAATGTGGAGAAACTAAAAAATGAAATAGAACACTTACACTATTTTGACTTCGGTCCAAAGATCAACCATAACTAAAAGAGTTAGAGATAAGAAAAGAAAAAAAAATAAAAATAAAAAAAATAAAATAAAATAAATTAAATGATCAACAACACCCTACAAACTAGTCTTTATACAAATAAGATTGAAAAATCTCAACATAAAAGACAATTCAATAATAATTACTTTTCATTTTTAAGGTAAACAAAATAGTTAATTAAAAAAAATAAATATAAAGTAAACTATAAAAAAAAAAAACTAAAAGTGAGCATTATTAAAAATGTCAAATAAAAATATTTAATTTCGAAATATAAAAATTAAATTAAAATTAAAATTACATCCAAATAAAGATTAAAAATGTAATTTTTTCGATAAAACAACTACAAATTCAACACTAAGGGTATGTTTGTTTTTTGGACATGAGGAGTGGTAACCACTCCTCAAAAACCATTCGTTTGTTTTTTGTAGTAAATAACCACCGTTAACTACTCTATCAAATCTCACATAAAATTTTATTAAATAAGTACGTTTATTACTCCACTACTATTAATCTCAATCTTCAAACGAGTAGCTAATCACTCCTAACTACTATTAAGTACTTCATTCTCTTTCACTCCACTCTACTCTTTTCTACAAAAAAAACAAACACACCCTAACAAAGAAAAAAACAATAAAGCACGTTAGCTCAAGAGCTTCATTTATCTTTAAACAGCCCACTAAAGTAAATTGACAATCTTTTCCAATGCCTCAAATTTTAGAGAAAAAGTTTAGGTCATCTTCTATCTATATTCTATTTTAAACTCAAGAAAATAGAAAGAAAAAAAAGTGGCAAAATGGTATCAAAGTGGGCATAAGAATTTGAATAATATTTAGTTATTTACTGATAAGTAAATGATACGAACTTACTATTTATTTGTAGGGATTATGACCTACGATCTTCAAATATAATTTATTTCTCATTAATCAAATAGATGTATTTAGGTTTTACCTGGTAGTTTCCAAAAAGTAGCTAAGTATTTCTCTCAAAATTTAGCTCTTGATTTTATTTTCCCAGATTCTAATGCAAAAGGCAAAACTCAACCCTATTCCACTTCATCTTCTCAAATCTCATATTCATAAACCCACAAATTCATACAAACAAAACGATTCATCAACCCAATATTCCACTACACTTTCACTTTTCCGGCGAGCATAAAGCACTTATACACGACGGTTCTAACCAAATCTCCGCCGCCCCAAGCATCTCTCAACTCCTTAACCATTTCTTCGCACATCACATCAACGCCGTTCTCCTTCGCCACAATCACCGGCCCCATAGATTTCAAATACTTCAACAATCCATCGAACGAAAACTCCTGCTCCATCTCCAATTGCTCCGGCTCCCATTCCGATCCGATCCCGGCGCTGTCGAACGGGAACGGAAGCGTCCTGTACCCGTTCAGAACGTATTCCTTCACAGCCGGTTCCCAAAACGGCAACGTCGCCTCCGTCAACCGGTTCATCGCCGCATCGAACGCATCGTTCAACGAAATGTAGTAGTATCCCCAAACGGCGATGATTCCGCCGGGCTTACGGAGGAGCCGACGAGCGACGGCGTAGAATTTCGGCAGATCGAACCAGTGCACGGCCTCGGCGGAGACGATCAGATCTACGGTGTTCTCTGCGCCGATTGATTTCACCATCTCGTCTTCGCTCGTCGCCGCCGGTATGTGCAGGTATCGGACTCTTGAATGCTTCATTGCGTGTTCTAGTTGCGATTCGCTCGCATCGATTCCGATTACCTCGTCGTAATGCTCTGCTACCTGCAATCAGTAACCGAATCGAAATCGAATCGGAATTTCACGAAGATCGCTAAATGAATTGATGAATCGAAGGATGATAAATCGAAATCAAATCGGAATTTCAAGAAGATCGCTAAACCTAGTTGCGATTTGCGATTCCGATTACCTAGTCGTAATGCTCTGCAACCTGCAATCAGTAATCGAATCGAAATCGAATCTGAATTTCACGAAGATCGCTAACACTAATTTCGATAATGATGAATCGAGATTTCACAAAGATTGCAAAACCTAATTGCGACGAATGATGAATCGAAAGGATGATAAATCGAAGTTTCACGAAGATTACGAAACCTATATTGATAGATCTAGAAGAAATGACTTACGCCGAGAGCGGCTTGGCCGTTGCCGGTGCCGAAGTCGCAGGCGAGGGAGTGGGCGGCGGTGAGAGCGGCGATTTTGGAGTACCAGCCGGCGGGGTAAGATCTGGGCCTTCCTTCAAGGTATTTTTCGGCCAAATTCTCTTTCCCGTACTTGTCCGCCATTGTTGCAATTTTTTGATCTGGTATTGGTTTGAATCTGTGAGGATTTGTATACAGAGGTGTTTTAGAAAATTGTTTCTTCACTCTTTAATTATTAGTTAATTTCGAGTGGATGATAAAGTGATGAGGAATTTGAAGTTCATTGAATCTTGTGGAAATTTACTGTGGGTTTGACATGGTTCGAAATATGGTCGAGTGTTCAAACACGGCACCATGTAATTGAAAAATGTATACCATTTTGGTAATGTTAATAGATGTCAAATATTTAGGTCACGATCACACAATGGGTCGGTGGCTCGATTGGTTATCTGGTTTGGTGTTAATCCATTTTCACTTAAATATTTAGGTTATGATCGGACATGACCTAAATATTAATGTCTGTCAATGTTGTCTAATTCTATTTTTTGGATTTAAAATAATATAGAATGTATGTTATATTAGGTCATGTAGGTGGACACTATTTTTTAATCATGTCCGAAAATGACTTAAATATTCTTCTTAATAGATTATATTTTAAGATAAGAGATATATGAGAAGATTTTTTGTTGGGAAAATTGCAGAACCAACCATAGATAAGAGATATATGAGAAGATTTTTTTTTTGGGAAAATTGCAGAACCAACCATAGTTTTGTTTTTATTTTTTATTTTTTTGTAACAATTAGATCCTCTAAAATTTAAATTTGATCAATCACTTCCTCAAATTTAATAAATATTGCAATTAATCCTCTTTATCTAATTTAAATAAGACACGAAAGGATAAAGTTCATTTAGAAGAAAAATTATCTCTACTCTTTACCATTGTCTTTCTTCCTCAATCTCCACTTCTTACCTAAACCTCCCAAAAATGATTTTGATAAAGGTTAACCAACAAACATCTAATCTTAAATTTAAATGTAAACCAAGCCATTAGCCCCCAAACATTTTGTGTTGTGTTAAGTTATGAGAATTAAAGTCCAACTTTGCATGGAACTTAGTAAATCATTTGATCTCCAAAAAATAGCCTTACTTGCTTTGTCTGTTTAATGGTGCAGACAATTGGGATCCTGCCAAGGCTTCTTCTTCAGGTTCAAAGAAGAGCATTTCACAATTGCATTGACGTTGCCAAACTCATTTCAATTCGATAGATCTTATGGTTTAAAGGGTAACCATTCTCTTTTTCCAAATCCATTGCAAATTTTTCCAGAACTAGGGAATTTGTAACCTTTATATTTAATAGGTTAGCATTTATCAAAATCAGTTTTAGGAGATTGAGATTAAAAAATGAGACAACGGTTAGAGTAGTAGAGACAACTTTTTTTTTTTTTTAATGACAATTTTATTTTTTCTTGTCTCACTTAAATTAGACAAAGTGAATTAATTGTAACACTAATCAAATTTGAGGGGAGGTGATTGATCAAATTTAAAATTTAGAGATATAATTATTACAAACACCATAGTTTATGAGTGATTTGTATAATTTTTTTTTTCTTTTTTTAGATCAATCCGGAAAGTATGTCATTTTTCTTTACTTTTTTTTTTTTATGTATATTTTTAGATTACCAACAGAACTTTGAAAAGAAAAAAAGTTTATACAATTATATTTAATCTAATCTATATTACTCTATTATATAAATCTATAAGATTTGATGAGTTATTGACCAATTCAAAATTTTTGATTAATCACTAATCATGTACACATTTAGGCATGCATGAATAAGAATAAAGTTGAGAGACGATAAAATTTAGAGAAAATATTTTTTTAGTTCTTACTTTTCGGTTAGAGTTTCACTTTTGTTTTTATATTTCAAAATCAAACATTTTTTGCTCCTCACATTTTAATTATGCCTTCATTTTAGTCTAGAGACAAATAAATGCTTGCTAAAATGATGACTGAATTAATTTTAAATCTAAAAAAATTGATGATGTGTTATTATGGTGCTTACATGATTTTTTTTTTTTTTTTAAAGAAAACAATTAAATGGAAATTCGAAAAACACATTTCCAACATTTTCACATTTTTAAATGAAATATGTAATGACTTTTCATCTCCTAAAAATTAAATTAAAATGAAACGTAGATTCATCCACAAATTTGGAACCTGAAGACTTGGTGTAGACCTTTTTCTTCTCTGGTGGGAGCTCGAAGAATTCCTTATCCAGGACTTACAAATGAACTTTTCAGGAAAAAAAAATAAATAATAAATTAGAATTACTTTGGTACAAGATATTATTCATCCATCATACTGTTCATGAATAAATAAATATAAAGTAGCCAAAATCTTCATATTTGTGTCAATTATTTCAGCACGAATTTCTCAAAGCAACAACTTCCGAATCTTGACAAATCTTCCATATACATGAATAAAATATGGGTTAGGGATTGATTTGCTGAGTCCGAAAGATGGAAAAAATAAAAAAATGAATGATTATGGAAGACTGATTATTTGTATTTGGGGTGAATTAATGGTCATGAGAATAATTATTTGTATTTTAAATAAATTTAATGATTATGAGAAAAATAAAATAATAAATATGATAAAAGTGAAAAATAGTGATATGATATATAAAAAGTCGTTGGAAGAATAAAATGTAGTTAGGGAGATAATGAAAAAAATAATTTTTGAAAAAAGTAATTATGAGGGAAATGATTTTCAATGACTTAAATACGAAGAATCATCTCATTCCCATTCTCCTAGTTATTCTTGGTGGCCCAAATACCTCTTTTTTTTTTATCAATTGTGCTCTACCTCAAAAAAAAAAAATGATAACTAAACTCGACAATTATTTCAGGACATTTATTTAATTTTGGTAAGAAAACAAGTTTATTTATTTTTTTAAGAAAGAGAAAACAAGTATTAAACAAACATTATTAATTATTTGTAATCTTATTCAATTTCTCTCTTCTAACCACAAATACTAAAATACCCTAAATAAAAAATTTTAAAAACAAAACAAAAAGACGATGTTTTTGTCGATCATCATTAACAAAAAAAACAGTATGGCTGGCTGCAAAACTTAATTAATCTGGACGCAGCAGAGAAGGAAACGATGCATTTATACAACTCTCCTCATCTTCCCCTTTTCGCTCTGGCCAAAATTTCATTAGGATAACAAACCCTACATTTCCCCATTCAATCTTTCATTCATGGCGATTTGTTGAAGATCGAAAGGAGTTGAGAGCTCTGTAAGGAAACAGATGGCGAATGATGAAGATCCTCAATGAGTGACAGACTCTGAAAATGTTGAAATCTGAGCCCTAAAATTCTTCACAGAGTTTCAGATTCGACAATCATCGGAATCTGTGATCGGCGATACTTCAATTGAAGCAGGCATTTGAGAGTTATGGGAGCTGAGAAGAAGTGCCTCTTCACTCTCTTTACAGCCGCCTTAGTTTCGCTACTTTTGCTGCTAATCTCTTCCATTTCCGCATTCACCTCTTCGAGTCTTTTCATTTCATCTGTTCGTCGGGGACTTGATCGCCCACCGGCTTTCGCTTACTGTATTTTTGGTGGACGAGGCGATATGGATAGGATCTTCCGGCTATTGCTTGCGGTCTACCATCCGAGGAATCGGTACCTCTTGCATCTCAGTCCCGAGGCTTATGATGGAGATAGACAGCAGCTATCAGCGGCCGTAATGTCGGTTCCGGCGATTCGAGCGTTTGGGAATGTAGACGTTGTTGGTAAGCCTGATCGAATGACGTATGGTGGTTGCTCTTACATTGCTATGACTCTGCATGCTGCTGCGGTTCTGCTCAAGATTGACACTGGCTGGGATTGGTTTATCACTTTGAGTGCTACTGATTACCCTTTGATCACTCAGGACGGTATGCCAATTGGTTAAATCTTAATTCGTTCTGCATATTTTTCTGGACGCCTGCATTGTTTTGGATTGTTTTTATTTTATACTAGATCATGGGTTATTGGGTTGTCTTCCAAACTAGAAATGTGACCGTGCTTGGTTATGTCTTATAAAGGTTGTTTTATGCTAAACCTAAATGGGGAAAATCCCGGCTTCTCTCTAGCTCACATTTAGTCTAAAAGAGATGACCTGGTGAGGTTTTGCGTTAATTTCTGTGGCAGAAAAAGGATATTTCTACCAATATTGAGAGCAGTTCTTTAAAGGAAGCTGCTGCTAATATTTGGCCAGTTAAATGTGGCTGTATTGCTATATTTTGAATGCCATACTCTTGCCTTAGACCGGATTGGCACAGTTTCTATTCCCTTCGTAGTTTCATTCTCTTACAACATGAGCCTTGAGTTCAAATATTGCCTTACCCTCACCATCACACCCGAACCTTATATTTTAAGGATGAGCATACAAAAACACTTAAGCTGAAATAAACATTAATCGTGCAACTTAGCACGAATCAAACTAGTGCCCTGAAGTTTACACTGCTCTTATAGGTGATACATCCTTTAACTGGGCTTCAAGTTGGTACTTTTCTTGAACCTTTCATTGCACACCATTTGCCATTTGGGAACAAACAAATATGAGAAAGTAAATACTCATTTGTGTTCATTTAGGATTGATAACAATTTAAGTTTTCGAACTTCAGATTTTAGGAAACATAACTCTGTTTATTTTTTAAGGACAATAAACAAGTACGAGAAAGGAAATACTCACTTGTGTTACATAGATAGATGGACAATTGAGTAGCAGCTATTGCATGGCAGGTCTAGTAACTGATATTGCAAGTTGTAGTGTAAAACTGCCTCATGCTTGATTAGGAGTCAACTGTGAAGAGTTTTTAATTTGCATTCACTTCCATCGGTTTTCCATGCAATCTTGAGCTTTTAATGAGATGAGAAATGTCTGTTTAGTTGTCACTGTATAATGTCAACCTTACTTTGCAGCTTAATTGTTATATGTCAGGCATTCTCTTTCCGTATTCTCACTTTTATATTTTGTACATTAGATGCATAAAAATATCAGCAATTTGAGTTAGATAAGCATTAGAGACATAATTTGTTATAACTGGTGATGTGCTTATGCATATATTTTCGTTAACTTGCCTTTTTGTTGTTTGAGAGGTTTAGATGTGAGCAATGGTAGAAATAAACATTAGAGATTAGTGTCAATCTGTTGCAGGATTGAATTTATCATTAGAGAGGATCTGCATGTGATGAATTCATGATTAATTATGTGAACATGAACAGTGAAAATCTCTCAATATATTTGGTCAGCTTGTGCGAATGGATAGAATATTTGATGGGGGAATTGTTGGTTTGTTTGTAAGAATGTGAACGAAAAAGGAAGAAGGAGACAATGGAGAACGGCAAAAAATAGTATTTCAGTATATTTCTGAAAAAGGGAAACAGATGCCTTTTATACATCGGTCAACAAAGAGCAGCTACACAAGAAAACAAAATGAAGATAGATTAAGGATTAATAAACCCAAATTCACAATTAACTAATCTTCAATTTCTGGTTTAACAGAATGCAACCCACTTTGTCGAGGAAAAATTGTTTGTTTAATGTGAATTGTTGATGATGCTGGCTAGAGATCTTGTGATGAACGGCCTTGAACAAGATCTGTTTGGTAGGTTGTACAACTGTCTTTTGAGTTCTAAAAAATCTTGTAATGTTTTTGATTTAGGAGTCTATACGAATCTGGGTTTGACCAGTGAATATATCGATATAATAGATTATCACTGACTCTTAACATTTGGGCTTGAACATCATTTTGATTTACATGATATAGTCTAGCATAAATAAAACATCTCATTTTTATTTTATGTTAAACTATGGTTGATTCAAAAGCTTAAGTTGCTAGGCTTAGATAAATACTTAGTATATTTTTATACTTTTCAAATGCAAATGTTGATCGCAGGGAATGCTTTCTAACTTTAAAATCCATTTTTATTCTATTTTCTTTCCACTTATTAATGATGCCTTGAACTAAATTACAGACCTTGCACATGTGTTGTCCTTTATTAGAAGAGATCTCAATTTTATTCAGCACACCAGCGACATTGGATGGAAAGAGTAGGGGACTCTTCACACTAGTTGACACGTCTATCTTTCTATGATTGAACAATTGAGTCATCTACATCTGTATTTTGTTGTAGATCTAAGAGAGTCAATCCAATTGTAGTTGATCCTGCCGTGTACTTAGCAAGGAGAAGCCAAGTTTTTCACGCTACCGAGCAACGACCAACACCAGATGCTTTCAAAATATTCACAGGCAAAATTTTACTCATTATAAACTGTTCAAAATGTCTTGAATGTATATATATATATATATCTGTGTGCGCGCGCTTGTGTACACATGAAGCAATGCTAAAAGTTGTAGTTCTTTTTTGGATTTGCAGGTTCGCCTTGGGTTATTCTAAGCCGATCGTTCCTCGAATTCTGCGTGTTGGGTTGGGACAACCTGCCACGAAAACTTCTGATGTATTTCACAAACGTGGTTTGGTCTCAAGAGGGATATTTTCATTCTGTTATTTGCAATTCACCAGATTTCAAGAATAAGACAGTGAACAGTGATCTAAGATACATGACCTGGGACAATCCTCCTAAGATAGACCCTCACTTCCTTCACACATCCAATTTTGATAAAATGGCTCAAAGTGGAGCCGCTTTTGCCAGACAGTTTCAACAAAAGGACCCTGTGCTGAACATGGTCGACAAGATGATCCTCAACCGCAGACCGAATCGACCCACCCCAGGTGCATGGTGCTCTGGCTGGAACAGTAGGTGGACTGATGCATGCGCCCAGTGGGGCAATGTCAATGTTCTGAAACCCGGGTCTCGAGCAAAGAAGTTCCAAGAGACTATTACAAACCTTCTTGATGAGTCAAGTTCACAGTCAAATCAATGCAAGTGAAACCAGGTTCAGGTGATTATTATTTTTCATATTATTTTGCACAGCAAAAGTATATAATTTCTTGTTTATTTTAGAACCATCCCAACTATTCAATCAATACTTAAATCTTTCTTTTATTTCATTCAGTATTCTTTCTTTTTACTTGCCTCGACCATTGGATTGAGTCAAGGGTGTAACGACCTGAAAAATCCAGCTAGACTTTAAAGGTAATTACCACGCATGCATTAAATACATCAATTCAAATAAATTAAATGTGCTGCAAATTTTTGAATAAACAATTTCAATCACATTAATTAAAATTGAATAGTTTGACAAAATCATCTTTAATACAAAAACCGAGTTTGAATTTATAAAAGTGCAAAATACATTTATGGTTGTCCTAAGTCTAGTGCGGAATAAAATGACTCAAGACCGTGTTCATGATCTCATCAGCTCTTCTCAGTCATCCACCAAGGCATGCTCCAATACCTAAAAAATGTTAAATAATAAAGGATGAGCATATCAAAATATACCCAGTAAGAATCCTCTCTAAAGGGTATTCATGAGATCAGTCATACATAACTAAATCCACAATACGCTCATTAAACTTAACCTTAACATCTCTTAGGTCCAAAGAGGCTCTTCGGTCTTAGCCTTATGCCACAACACTAACTTCACAAGTCATATCCAACAATATTTCTAATATAATTTTTTTGTTCAGCAAACTTAGCAGCAACAACTCCAAAATGATCTGACCCTCAATATAACAATCCAATTCGAAAACCATCAGCTCTTAGTAACGAAATCTCATTCAACAAGGATCAAACTATTTAACCCATTCTATTCCAACTCAGTATCAACTATTTCTTAACATCTGGTTCCACGTTCGACATAACCATCACCAGTTGTCTCAACTCAAAACAATATGTATGCAGAAAACAACTTATAAATTTCTAAAACAACTCAGTTGATCAAATTCTACAAGCAAACACATCCAATTACTACGATAGTCTTACAACATGCTTTTGCCTCTAATCCATATTATCAATAATCATTATCTCAAACACAAGTCCAAACAAATATATAATATCTAACAAGCATTTAAATAAGACAATTATGCATTTATCCCGATCACGTGTTGCCACAAACCACAATAGAGGTAGAACCCTTACCTTGTTGACGACTCGACCAAACACCACTTGAGCAACTTGATAGAGAATGATCAACCACAACAATAATATTGATCACGAGTCTCTGCAAAGAGACGGCTGAAGAAAAGAAAAAACCATAAATTGGGTTTGTGCTTCGCAAAAAGTGAAAATAGAAGGTAGAATAATAAAAATTTATGTGCCTGGCGTGTGTTTTAATCGCATGAAAATCCAATTGGAGTGAGATTTATATTTTTATTAAAATTTGGAAGATTTTGTATCAATTACTTTTCTAATAATAGACTTTGAGATTCTATTTTTATATTGATTACCTAATATCAATTGCTTTAAATATGCAGTTATATGGAAAAGAAAAGTGTAATAAATTGAGAAAAAAAATTTATGATCTTTTATGAAATTTAAATGGTATTCTTTCATTTTATAATAAAACGTTATATTTTCTTTTAATATATATATATATATATATATATAAAATTAATTAATTAATTAATTACATTCAATCATCTAAATACTTAAAAGGAAAGTATAATCTTGTAACAAATATCAAAAGTATGAGACGTTACAAAGGGAGTCTTGGGAATCTAATAAGTTATGGTTTTAATTATGGTGCTCACCTAGCTAAAAATTAATTTTCTCAAAATTTCTTGAAAATCAAATGTTATAAGGTCAGACCATTTGTCTCATGAGAATAGTCGAAGTGTTTGTAAGCTAACTTGAATACTCACGTAAAAGAAAAGTATTTTTTCTTGCCCATGCATTTCATTTCTTCCTGACAAGCATAAATAAACTTTAGTTTCTACAACTAAAAGTATAGCTTATAGATGCATATGAATCTTCATACATTAATTCATTGAATGAGGTAGTTGCCTCCAAAACAATAAGTACCAAGAACATTTATCATTGGTCATAAATATGCTATAACAGGTAGCTGAGTCTCACTCTTTGGCTGAGGTGAGTCAGAAAGACAAAGAGAGCTTATCCAGAATGATGAGATGATATTGGAGATTTTGCAATATGGTTTGAAACCATAATCTAATATTGCATATTACTTACGGAATTGTGTAAAGTGACAGAAATTAAGATGTACAGTGACATTTACCAATATCCCAACTAACTCCTTTCTTCTTGGCTCTCATCAAACTGCATTCATTATTGCTTTGCCTTCCTAGTAAATTCTTATTAAATTATGATTAAATTTAATGAAATAGTGATTGAATTTATAATGAGATATGTGATAAGGATGACAACCCTATGCGAATCTCCACATTGATATAATATTGTCCACTTTGGACTTAAACCCTCATGACTTTATTTTTTGGCTTCCCCAAAAGGCCTCATATCAATGGAGATGGTTATCATCACTTATATACCCATGATATTCTCTTCTTCTAACCAATGTGGAATACTTTGTTTGCATCCCAACAATCCTCCCCTCGAACAAAGATCCACCGAACCTTTCCGTGGGCTCAACTTCTAATTCGGCACCCGAAGATTCAACCCTTCCCTCGAACAAAAACCGAGCCTCCCCTCAAGTAGTCAATTCGTCTAGATGCAGATAGACTGAATTTTCGCAACGACTACTATATCCGACTAACTCATCTTCTCTTGAGAGTACACCGCTAATTAATTTGTCTAGCTCACATCCAAACCAAACTCTTCTTCTCCTGAAGGTACACCGCTAGTCAATTTGTCTAGCTCACATCCAGACCAAACTCCTCTTCTCCTAAAGGTATCCAGCCAGTCTGGTAAAGCTACCACAAATTTTTGTCTCCGTCTTTGTCCTACACCGGGGTAATTTACCGACATGGTTATGTTTGAGGCAAGGCTCTGATACCAATTGATAAGAATGACAACCCTACCCGAATCTCCACATTGATATGATATTGTCCACTTTTGGCCTAAACCTTCGTGATTTTGTTTTTGGGCTTTCCCAAAAAGTGTCATATCAATGGAGATAGTTGTCATTACTTATATGCCCATGATCTACCCCTCTTCTAACCAATGTGGAATACTTTGTTTGCATCCCAACAATAAGTTTGTATATTCAAAATTTTAAATTGTTGAAATTACTTCTCAAAACATGTTTTTTATTCATTCAAAATAATTTTTTATTAGGTGAAAATTATGTTTAAAAGTGTAACTAAATTTTAAAATGATTATATGAAAATCATATTTAATTAATCACTTGCAAAAAAATAATCATTTCCCTTCTCTCCCAAACATTTTATACTCATCACCTGGGTGCAACTTTTTAATAATCATATTTTTAATGATATTTTATGTAACATTTTGACTAAACTATGTTTTTTGGAAGCTAAAAATGAACCATACATTTGTAATATTTAAAGTTTTTTTAATTAAAAAAAGTTTTTTTTAAAAAAATATTGATATGAACTTTTTATATATATATATATATATATAGTTCATATAACTATTTGGGGTCATAGAAATTATGGAGTGTCTAGTGGTTGATTTCTTAAGTTCTTTGACATTCAAATGTAAGTTTAAACTATAGTGTTCTTGTAATAATAGTTGAGGTGCGTGCAAGTTTCCATTAAAATGAATTTATTTTGACATTTAAATCATTTTTTTTTAGTACATATTGAGAAAGAAGGGACAAATACCGATTCTCGGAATCAAATCTGTGACGCTGGTGTTGAACTGATTTACAACCAAACAATGAAATTATTGTCCCACTGACCCATTCGATGACATTTAAATCATAGTTGTGAGACTATATCTAAGAGATTGACGTGAAAATTTAAATGAAAAAGGCAAAGTCATGTGGTTGCAAATAATTATGAGAATCTATGTGTCGCTTCAATATTAAGTCTTAAATAGACAACGATTCATGTTTTAATACAGATCCATAATGAGAAATGGAGACTCAAATTGAAGAGACTCCAACACCACACACTTTTTTTTTTCTTTAATGTTACCAATTATTAAAGTTTCAATTTTCAAGCTTCTTGATCATTGTTTACATTTTACTGTGACTATGGGGGCTCATAATCCTATTATAACAATTGGATGTAGGGGACTCGAACCTAAAACTTATTAGTGAAAATCCTAAATTTAATTCTAGGATGCGAATATGTTTTTTTTTAGGACTAAGATAAAATGAAAAATAGCTCAAAATTAATACCATGAAATCGTGCAAATAAATAAACAAATAGAGTATGTAATAATAAATTTAGTACAACAGGATGAAAATCGTCCTCCTCCTTTTGTTTTTAATAAGAATTATTCTTAATTTGTAAGACAAATTTAAAAAAAAAAAAAAATCATTCTCATAAATCTCGTTCTCAGCTAATTCTACCATTCTTATTTTTTATTCTTATTTTTATACTTTTAAATAGATCTCTGATCAATTAAGTAATTATATAAAAATAATTTTAGCAATCACAATATTTTTTTTGAAGAAAAACACCGTCAACTTCTCCTCGAAGAAACGCAAGAAAGAAGCTTTGTTTTTTCATGAACTCAAAACGCGGTAGAGCTTTATACAGCTAATAGGTTTTATTATTATTATTATTAAATTACAGTTAAGCCCTATAATTTGGTAAAATAAAATTAAAATGTGTATAATTTTAAAAGTTATGATTTAATTTCGATGAAACCTTATAAATAATCCATGCTACTCGGTAATTGTCAACAAGTTAAGTACGTGACAATTTAGTATTTGTGTATCAGCATGATGAACTTTTGGGTTACATTGATGGTAGGAGTCGAGTAATTGAATAAGAATAAGTTAAAAATTGACAATTTAATTATTGTTCTTTAAATTAACAACTTGATTTTATCCAATCAATTATCTAATTCATATTGTTAATAAAATACAAAATAACACATCATACATCTAGATAACTAATTTCTATGTACTTCTATAATTATGAATGACATAAACTATTTATTAAGTTTTATCTACACATTGATTAAATTACGGCTTTTAAAATTGTAAAACTAAATTCTTGTTTTTTTAAAGATAGATAATGACTTTTTTAGTTCAACGTTGAAAATTGAAAAATTAAAACTCATGATCTTTTATTTATGATATATTTAAATATTATTGAATTATTGATCTTATTGACATACCCGAAAAATTGGACATGTGTGCAAAAACACCTTTGTTGCTTGATTGTGTTGTGACCACATTGACATAGCAGGTCGAATTGAGGGGATTAAAATTTTAAATCAACAAATTTTAATGAAAAAAGAAATTCAAAATAAACTCACCAAATAACTTATGGTACCGATAAGTTCCAGTCCACATTTCAATATTATAAAGCTTTCTTTCTTTTTTATGATAAACTATGGAGGTGAATAATGCATTTTCTGATCCTCTTCTCTAAAATTGAATATGAGAAGAAAAAGTGGAATTTTTCTCGTTTTCGATTATACCCTTTCCTCAAAATTGGGACCCATTTCTATTAGTATTATTGTTTTTTACTTTATAATTTTATGAAGGCAAAATTATTTTAAAATGTGTTTGGTAATTACTATTTTTTTTTTCTTCTCTAGGTTGGATTCTTTCAAAAAAAAAAAAAAAAAGAAAAAAAGATCGATATGTTAAGTTTGTATGTGTAATTTTTAGCAATGTTGAGATGACTCCTTAAAAAAAAAAAAAGGTCTACATTTTATGGGAGAAACACTTTAAAAATGTTAATAGGTAAATATTTAATAAATTTGTATCAACTAAAATTATAATCTAATTTCATATCTCAATATATAAACTCTTGGTTGAGATGATGACACGAAACGTCGAATTTATTGACAAGAAAAATGCTTACATTAATATGAACAATACTTAAGTAAAGGTAGGTAAGTATATTAAAATACTTACTACCATTTTGATTGATGGAGAAAGAAATACTAAAGTATAAAGAAATGTGATCTAAAATGGTAGTAAGTATTTTCAATATATTTACCCACCTTTACCTAAGTTTTATTCCATTAATATTAAGTCTAATACATATTGAGGTATAAATCAATGTTTATACTTAAGTGATGTCAAATTAAGCAGGTAGTATTATATACCTTGATGATTAGATTAGTCTCCATAATTATAGAATTTCTAATTATTTAATGGTAAGTTTGTACTTCAATTTTTAACTACTCAAAATAACTCATTAATATAATTCTTCAAGCTAAATCCTCTTTAAATATGGTATACAAACATCCCCTTTAGGCTATCTAAAATTATTCTAGAAACTGAAGAATAGGAATGATTCTAAAAAAAAAGTTGAATTTGAAATCCTCCACTTTAATTTCTGTCAAAAAGGGAATGAAATTCAATTCATTTATGGGTTAGGGATGGCATCAACTCTATAGTCCATAGTTTGTAAAGCAAAATTAGGAACTACTTTTAACTTTTAAATTTATAAAACACCCAAAAGCATGGAATCAATTCAATTCAAACCACCTAAGTTTTATTTATTAATAGAAGCCCCTCTAAATTTTATATCATTTCATTCTTGCTTTTCTTTTTTTTCATTTTCCCCAACCTCTTTAAACTGAGTGATGGAGTGAATTTCTAGAATTTGATTTTTAGTGAAAATAAACTAGTAATTAAAATTGTCACAACCGTTATTTCGTCATTAAAAGGATGAAAATGAAATGAAATATATATATATATATATA
>JBBMKA010000003.1:1596933-1656159 GCA_037833695.1 Sechiopsis laciniata | reverse complement strand
ATATATTCAATAACAATTTGGGGTGAGAGATTTTGAATTCATGACCTTAATTTTATGCATATATTTATATGCCGTTCAACTATTGATCTTATTGGTTTGATTCTATAATATTTGGCCATCTGAAAATTAATGAAAATGAATTATAAAAACATAAATGATTACTAAGCGATAGAGACTATTTATTGGTTTGATCTTACCAAAAAAATTAAATTTTAACTTTTAAAATCATATAATACTCATAATTTCAAATTTTCTATAAATCATGTTCATCAAATTTGTAATTTAACCTTAACAAAAAGAACCAAACTTTTGCTTCACTTTAATCTAATCCTAATTCCCTCTCCCACTAAGGGATCATCACTCAAGTTTCTCTTTTTCGATCGAATACTATATGATTCGAAACTTTTTATTTTTTTTATTTTTAAGAAACTTATCTTAAAACTAGGAGTTATAACACTTATTAAGAGAGTAAGATACTTTTTGCTAAAAATAAGAAGTAGAAAATGATTTTAAAAAATATATATTTGATCATAATTAATACAATATGTGAATAGAACATTATTAGTGTTTGGTATGGGTCAAATGTAGATGTTCAAATGTTTTCTTTTTATAACATAAATTACCACATTATTTTCTCAATCAATTTTTAAAAACTATTTTTTCAAAAAAAAGGAAGTATATTGGAATTTGAATTAAAAAAAGAAAAGGAAAAAACACTTTTCTACTTTTTTGATGGATTCTTTTTCAGGTCAAAGCTCTTAAAACCCTACAATTTATTGGAATGGATTGAATTCAAGAGACCTTTCAACGTTGTCAACTAAAGCAAAATCCTTTTCCTTTCTTCACAAAAGAACTTATAAATTGTTATTGACGCGATCCAAAGAATAATGGAAACTATTTTTGACAAATCATTATTATTGTTATTTTTATTATTTCACGAGGACAAATCATTAGTTATATTTGTTCAATCATTTTTAATACAATGTGTACATTCACATTTTATAAAAATTTTAGATGATATTTTCTTTTTCTTTTTTCACAAAAGAAAATGAACAAAAACTTATAGTATCCATGACTAAGATATCATATCGAGTTTCCCTCTCTCAATTGTAATTGAACTCAAAACAAAAATTTATTATAATATATATTTGAAAGTACAATGATCATAATGAAATCCAACTTAAAAATTATAAGTAAAATAAACATATTTTCAATGACATCATGTATAACTTAAGTAATCAAGATGTATGTTTGAATTTCTTATTTTCAATTGTTGATCAATTTTAATTTTCTTTAAAAAATTTCAAAAGACAAAAATTAAGTGGCAAGCAGCAACCCTTCATAATTTATTGTTTGTATTTTGTACTAAATAATCCTCCATCAAATTTCACGTTAAATTTATTACTCAACCACTAATAACATCAATTCACATACATAGTTGATATCCATTCTCAAACCACTAATTAATTTTTTACCAAATCTAAACACATCAGGGTTGGGAGAGGAGAGGAATTTTATGACTTTTTTGTTTTCATTTAAAACTTCAATTTCTTTATATTACTACTTTAGTTTCTTTCCAATTTTTCATTATATGTAATTTACATATTGATATTGCAACTTATGAAAATGCAATGACTGTAAAAGAAACATTTGCAATTAATTTACCATTATCAACAAACTATCTTACAATATTTTTATTTTATTATTTTTTTAAAATATATATTCTTGTTCATATTCAAACCACATAATTACACGATTAGGTTTTATCAATTTTAACTTTCTTTAAATTATATATATATAAAAAAAAAAAAGACAACTTTTTTAAAAGAAAATAATTTTAGAGCACAGTTTTCAAATTCAATCTGAGTTTAAGTGTTACATCATTTGATTATTCTGTGTAGTGTTGGAATATCAATCAACTGTGCTTGCATAAATCCTTTCCCTTTTGGAAGAATCCATCGTCCCACCAACTTTATGCTTGTTTTTTTACCAATAATTATTCTCCACGTCAGACCAAGAAATACTAATAATAATACTAATAATAATAATAATAATAATAATAAAGCAATAAAAAAAAATCATTAATTAAGACGGTGAAATATAAAGAAAGAAATGATGGTGTCCAATTTTAATTATAGCAATATTTTAAAAAAGATATCTCATACATAGCACAATTTTGACATTCATAAATTTTAGTTTTTAATTTTAATTTTTTTTTTTTATCATTCATGAAAAATCTCTCCAAAAAAAAAAAAATCATATTAATTCGTGCATGTTTTCTTTTGAACAATATTTTATTTCCAATCAATTTTATGTTTGACTTTATTACGGGTGTTTACTTAGTTGATTGTTGTTTTTATTATTTAAATTTAGACCTAACTTTTTGTTCTAGTTCTAAAGTTCATATATAGCTTAAATGATCATTAATTCATATACATATTTAGTACAAATTCTCATCACCATGTGAACTTTAATTCCATTCTAAAAAAATCTTAAAAAAAAATAAAAAAGCCCATTAAAAAGCGGGCTTCCTTCGAAGTCCATATGACTCGGCTGAAATGGGCTTTCTCAACTACAAAACAAATGTGGAAAAGTCCGGCCCATTATAAAACGGACTCAGACTCAGATTAAGATAATAATAATAATAAATAAATAAAAGATACTTAGAAGTTTAGAACCAAAAATTATTTAACAAAACAAAGTTCATATTTACACTAAAAAAAATGGAACTAGATGGTAGGCATGATGATCTCGACTCAAATGTTTAAGTTAGCTGCCAACTCATCTAACCCCATGTATCGGAGAATTCCAACCTATATATATATATATATATATATATATATATATTTTTTTTTTTTTTTTTTTTTTTTATTAAATTGAATTGTCGAATTGTGTCAACATATTTTTCTTTCTTTTTAAGACTCAACTCATAGCTCGCGAGTACGTAAAAAAAAAAAAATGATATTATACTTAAGCTTAAGCTTAGGTAACCTATCTTATTAGTATATATTCATAATCAATATGTTAAGAAGTTACATGATTTATTAATGAAATAAAAGACAAACATTTCACTAATTCGAATTGAGTTGGTTGAACACACAAAAAAAAAAAAAAAAAAAACCAAAAACCAACTTAACCTACACCATAACTCAATCGATTTTTTTTTTTTTTAAAATAAAATTTAACCTAACTTTTATAGTTTAGATTAAAAAACAAAATTAAAAGAAAGAAAAAAAACTTTAGACTAAGAAATGGTTTACTTTCCTCAAATTACCGGACGAAAAGCGTTTTTTAATAATAAATGTCCAAATTCCAAAATTCACGTCTGAAATGCGTTTATACTTTTACAAGAGAATATAAAAATATAAAAAATAAAAATAAAATAAAATAAAAAAGAAAGAAGACTTTCAAGAGAAAGAAAAGCGTGTCGTTTCGGAAGTTCGTGTTAAGGGCGATTTCAATTTTTTTTCCGATCAGCGTGGCGGCGCAACCAAGAAACTCGCCGGCAGAAGAGCGATCGCCGTCGACAGTTACCGGTCGGCTCCGTCGCCTTCCTGATCTCGGCGTTCTTCTGTATAAATCATCGCATCTTCTTCATTCCATTTTTTAATCAATCATACTCCGTAATCTCCGCCTACTACTATTCTTGTACTCTTATGAATGCTTCTTCGAAGCCTCACCGCTTTAACTATTATCGCCTGCCGTTTCTAGATGCAATCTGAAGAACTCTCGACTCGCCGTTTCCGATTCCTGTGGTAATTTCATCGTTATTTTGATTGTTAATTAGCAATGGCGTTATCTGCCTTCAAATCGGCGTCTAGAAGAGGCGGTTCGACTCCGGCGACACCTTATTCGAGTACCGGCGTGCCGAAATCGGGTAAAGATAGCAAGCAGAGTGAAAACTCTCCTAAGAAAGCTACTATGCGTAGATCACGAAGCGTGAGTGCCTTTTCCAGATCTAGCTCAGCAGATGTTTCTGCTGAATTTTCGAATAGTAGAGATAATCCTCTCTTCTGGAGCAATGGTTCGCATCCGTTGGAGGAAGCTCGTTCTGTTAACGTTGAATTCGATGAAAGTTCCACCAGAATTAGTGCAGGAAGTTCGAAACGTGCGAGTTGTGGTGGTGTTGAGAGTACCAGGGGACGATCGGTGTCGAGAAATTCTGATTCTGGAAGTGTAGGTTCAGGAAACAGGAAGACCGGTGGCCGAAGCTTGTCGAGGATAGGCGCTGAACGGCGCTCGGCGTCGGTGTCTCGATATCCTGTCTCATCGCAGTCCCTTGCAAATTCTGAGGTTCGACATTGATTTTGTTCCATGCTTCATTGTTTTTAGCAGAACTAGAACTTAATTCTTATCTTTTATCTGATTTTTAGAGTGATGCTGAGCGTGATAGTTGTTCTAGTACGAAATCCAATTATCGAAGGACTCCAGATTCTATTCTTCATGGTCGGAGAGAGGTTGGTTTAGTTAATAGAAGTAGCACAGATTCTTTGCAGCTATCGAAAGGCCTGCGAACTCAATCCAGTCAACTTTCGCGGTTCGATTTATCCGATAACTGCGATGTATCCGTGGTAAGAGCTATGTAGGCCAGTTTTAATTGTTCTTTGATTTCTATAAAATCTTTACTGTGCTATATTATAGCTAATGCGTTGGAACCTTGGTTCAGTCTTGTAGCTTTGAGGATAGGCTGTCGACTGCGAGTTCTTTATCTGAAGCTGAAGAGAGAACTGTAAGAGCTGTTTGTGAACAAATGAAGGTGAGTTATTTCAATTTTTGGTTATTGCATTTCACTTTTTTAATCGTCTAATGACCATTCTTGTTGCTTCTGTAGTCAATGAAGGGGGATTATTTGCAAGGACGTTCTGGTGCTAGTGATATCTACGACATTATTCAATATGAAGTAAGACGAGCTGTCCAAGATATTCACAATGACCTTCTCAATGTAAGTTTTGGTCTTCTGCTGATATTTATGGATTTATTTTTCTCTCTGTTCTTTTAAGTTGACTATTGGAGTAAGTGTTCATTTGATTGTTCAGGGACTAAGAATATCAATATCATCATATTTTTTTGAGAACATATCAATATCATCATTTGCTTTTTCTTTGACAAGGAAACCTTTTCAATAACTTAGTGAAAAGGAAATGTGCAAGTTACAAAGAGTGTTGTAAACTGTGATGGGAGCAATTACAAAATGAATTATGTGTGGAAGACCAAGAGAACTACAAATGTTGTTTGGCAAAAGGTTCTTCACAGTCTTTCTTGTTCTTGAATGATATACATTGCCTGTCTCCAATCATAAACCCCAAAATAGGCCTTCACAATCAATCCCTCAATTCTTTTGGTCCTCTCACCCTTTTCTCAAGTTCTCATATTAGCTTAAGTTAAAGCATTAGATATGTTGATACTATTCACTAGGAACAGTAATAGTTGATGATATTATTTACTTCTGTTTAACTAATAAGATTTGTTGATAATCTTCTTGCATATCTGAATGTCTTATTCCTATAAATGAAATATCTATTTCCATAGTGCAACATTGCCCATCTAAATTTCAAATATGTTAATAAGATTATTTGTTTAAATTCTTTCATGGCTCATAATTTCAGGCTCCACAAGGTAGTGCTGATGCTGTAGGAAATTTAAATATTGACATCCCTCCTGAATTGGTGAATCCAGGTGCAGTTGAATTGGTGATGGACTTGAGAAGCGAGTATACCAAGAAACTCGAGCAGGTAGTACTTGCTTTTTCATTGATGGTTTTCCTCTTTTTAGATTTTGTGTTTCTGCATTATTTTTAACATTCAAGTTTGCAACTTAATTCAATTGCACCATTGACGACAAGAAATTGATATAATTTTTTTTTTAACTGGTAGTCACATGAGCGAGCTAGACAACTTCGTGCAGACTTGGCAGCGGAGGAGCATCGTGGATTAGAGCTAAGTAAAATTTTGCGGGAAGTAATACCAGCTCCTAAGACCTCTATGAGACGAAAAGTACGCACTCTTAGTTTCTTTTCTTACATTCAATTTAGTACCCTTTTTGGCATAACCTGTGTAGACTTCTCCTTATAAGTTTCATTCTTCAACATGTTGAATCATGAATGTTTTTCCTTGTGTTACTGCTACATGTGACAACTTACGTAGTGTTGTTTATTTAAAGTGGTAGATTTTGGATGCTCCACCTGTCTTCAAAGACTGTAGGAGTTATTTGGAAGTAATGTTGTAAAATATTTCTTCGTTTGTTTTGTGGAATTTTTCTAAACAAAAATAGGCTGAAAAATGTATTATTCTGGTGTTTTCATCTGTTCTCTTGGTGTTAAAAGTCTCTCCAATCAATGTCAATACAAAAGCGACAATAACTTTATACGACTGTGTTAAATCACAATCTAGTGGCGAAGAAGTAAAATTTACCTAACATGCATAAATTCTGTGTAATTATCACCAAAAATCTTATTGCCCTTTTTGTCAATGTCCCGACTCCCCAATAGGGTAGCTGAAAAAGAGTCATCCAAAATGTTGCATAAATAATTGATCTATTAGATATAATGATAGAATGACCATCTGATGATTGAACAAGTACACAAATGATTGATTTCCTCCATTACGGATTTATCATGTTTATATTCTGTTCTGATGCATATAAAGAGGAATTGATCATTTGTTCGATTTCTAAACAGGCGAGCATTGAAAGAAGAAGGATGTCAAAACGACTAACAGACGACGCCTTGGCATATTTTGATGAGTGTGTATCGTTATCAACATTTGATGGTTCTGACTTCTCGTCAATGGAAGAAACCCCCCCAACTCACCAAGTTTCCTCCACTACCGAGGTGGGAGATGGCAATCCCCAGGCAAGTGTAAGTGTTTCAGTCATGACTCGAGCATTTGTTTCTTTGACAATTTGGTTCACTTGCGGATCACTTATCATGATTTTTTTTTTCTTCGAACTTTTTTCAAATAGACAACCAGTGGTCATCTACCTACGAATTAATTGAAAGTGAAATTAGTTAAAGTGTACCGTAAATTGGTCCTAACACTCATAGATGTACGAAAAAGACAACTAGGAATTTTATTAGGATAATGAACGAAGGGAAAGAATAAGCGTTGGAAAACCTAGTGGTAGCCGAGGGATTAATACAATCTTTTTTTGAAGTAATACAATGGGTTTGGGGATTCAAACCTCCAACCTCTTGGTCGAGGATACATGCCATTAGCCTGTGTTAAGCCTGCATTAGCAGGATGGAGAGACCCATTTAATCGATTTATAACCCTTTTTATCTCGTTAAAAGCTCTGATAAGTCCTGAGGTTGCTCTTAGTATCTGACTGAGTTAAGCCACATGAAAGGAAGACCGCTTAAACCCAACCTTTATTGAACAATATCGGTTCTATTCTATAGGATTCTGTCCTTGAGAAAGACCTTTTAAACCATTCACGTTTGTAGGGAAAAGCGTTTTGAGCTTGAAAATACTGAGAATATTTTGTTGTATCAGAAAAGGAGGGTCGGTTGGTTCTCTTCACCATTGCTTTTTTGCACATGCAATTTGGTCAGAGCAACAGTCAAGATTTCTATCTTGAACTTGGCCATAAAATGTTAGAACATCCAAACCCAAATAAACTTTTGTATACTCAATTCTCAAACAAAATAGGCCAAGAGATCATAAAGGCGGCATATTCATGAGAACTAACATCATCTTTATTTTATCATCATCTCTATGTTGTGATTTTGTATTTTTCATATTGATTTTTTCTGTCGCCCCCTTTGGCACTTGATTCATTGAGCTTTATCTCTTCTTCATTTACTCAATGAAGCTTTGTCTCTTGTTTCATTAAAAAAAACTAACTCCTCTTTCGAACTTTCAATTTCTCTCGTCCCACGACCACCAAAGCCGCACTCTGCCCATTGTGGCTTGAGTTCTACTTTCTACCAGTGCTCAAGTTTCCACTTTTACCCCACACGTCTTTTTTTAGTTCAACGTCAATTGGGGTGGAGATTTTCAACCTCTAACCTGTAGATAGTACATGTCCTTCATCTCTAAACTATGTTCATTTTGGCCTCATCTCAGTTTCTTTAACGTGCCTTCTTGATAGAACATTGAGGCAATATAAACTGTTGTGATTCAGATTCTCTACTTGTGGCCTCGACTTTTAGAAACCAGGCTATATATCTCTTTTAACCTTTTGCATAGCCTCGTGCATTTTTTGTATGTCTATGATTGTCTGGGCTAACTTACTTGGACCTCGATTATCGTCACGAAACATATTGTTTGACCCATAGAGCCCCCTCTTTCATTAATAGATACTCCCAGACCACAGACTTATTGTCATTTCCTCTTCATATTGCTTTAAAGAGTTGAATCAGGTGGAATTTTTTGGCAGGCTGGCTTAAAAGAAGCCCCCAATTATTTGTAGACACCTTCCGTTTCTCCATTTCTTCGATGTCTCCCAACCTGGCCTAAGGACAAGTGTGGTTACCCTTGTTTAAAAAAAAAATAAAAGAAGCCCCCAATTGCAATTGCATTTGATCTCAGTGGCATAGTCTTATATAATGTCTCGATAGGCTGTAACTTTTCAATCATCAATGAAAGTTTTTGTTTCCTATAAAAAAAAAAAATTTGCAATTGCATTTGAAATTGAATCGCTAATAGATTTCCCATATCCAAACCTTTCACTTTTCAGGAACCAACAATTGGAACTTCATCTGAGATTGAGCAATATAATCTCAACAAATCTCAGTTTTCATTCACTAATAAACCACAAGAACCCTATGGAATCCAACAGGACATTGGAAAGTACATTCAGAAGTTCGAGAAAGATGGCAACAAGGTTGCAAGCATGAAGCAGTGCGATATGAGTGATAAAATTTTGCAAAAGTCAACAGAAAGCTTATTGTTTGACCAACTTGTTTTCAGAACCAG
The DNA here is from genome assembly GCA_037833695.1 of Sechiopsis laciniata. NCBI lineage: Eukaryota > Viridiplantae > Streptophyta > Magnoliopsida > Cucurbitales > Cucurbitaceae > Sechiopsis > Sechiopsis laciniata. The sequence goes on along the minus strand of JBBMKA010000003.1, from coordinate 1,647,244 downwards.
AATAGAGTCAGGTGGTATGTTGCTATGCTCTCCTACTTCCTCTTTTTATTCCTATATCAGATGAATGTATTCACGCACTTGTTTGATCCCGATAAAAGCTTATATCTCGAAAAATTTGAACTCGACCACGGTACTTGGCTGGTTTTCTTGCTAAAGAAAGGAGATGTGATAATTTGTTAAATTTGTATATATATTTCATAGGAATGAGCTGAATTCAAAACGGTTCAGTGTTTGTGTTGGAACTTTGGAGTTTTTTTTTTTTTTTGGAAGTTGGAAGTCAGATGCAATTGAATTGCATCGATGAAATTGTTATAAAGTTGCAGAGAAAATACTTAAGAAAAGAATAGAGGAAAAAGAGAGATGTCAATCACATAGACAATCCATATTTAAGGGCGAAAATAAATACAAAAATACTAACAATGACATTGATGAAATTATGCATATGTATGTATATTTGGTATATGTTGAAACTGGTTAGTTTAAAACACTGTTCTAAAAAACTAATGAAAAGTTAATTTTTAAATCGATAATTACAATAAATTGAATTTCTTTTAACTTAGTGACAAAATTTTAGAAGAATTAAACTACTTAACAAAGACAAACATTTGGTTTTACTCTCGTCTCGTCATAGGAGACTCGAATGGGTAGTGACAAAATGATGTTATTGTTTGGTTGTAAACCAGTTTTACACTATAGTTATAGGTTCAATCTTAATAATTGATATTTGACTCTCATTTATTTGAGAGCAATGATACCTTCTATGTAAGGTTTGTTATCTCCCTCTTCCGAAATGTACTCAAAAATTAAAAATAAAAATAAAACAAAATCATGTTCATTGCTTTCAAGAAACCCAACCCATAAATTAGTTATTTTTTGGTAAATTTTTAAATAACAAATAAGTATTTGTCATAGAAATTTTTTTTTTTTTTTTTTTTTTTTAAAGGAGAAACATTTTTAATAAACAACGATTGAACGAAAGCATAATCAAATGCGTGAATTGATACACTTATTTTAGGATCAAAATTAATAAAACCTGTCAAATTGGAAGAGTTTTTTTAATTTTTTTTTTGAAACAGCAATTCCCCCAAAAAAATTGTAGTTAAAATAAACACAACTCCCAAATTTAAGATCAAAATTGATTTTTCTCGAATAAAATCTGTTACAAAACTATTCATAAAGTTATTACAATTAACCCAATTTTGTTAATTCTAACAAATTTTTAAAAAAATAATAATTAAAAAAGGTCATGCTTATAAGTTCACATAAAAATGTAGAAGTCACTAACATTAATTTATACATTGAAAGAACTCCACAAAGAACTAAGCAAGTAGAGTTCAAAATGGAAATCTTAAGTTATCAGTGAATGTCTCAAGAGCTTGTACAAAGATTCGGCAGGGAAAACTAACTCCTATTGTACACAAATATATTATTCAGACAGCTTGGGCCTTTGGAGGGTGCAAAATTCATCATACACAAAATAAAACAATGAAATAAAAACCCAAATAAATAACAGATCTATTGCAGCAAAACATATAAACTAAGACCAATTTATTCTCAGTTTCATAACTCAATGCCAAGGCCCTACTTGACATTCTCCTAAATTTTGAGAGCTATAGATCAAGCTGTGCCCCATCAATAGTGTAAGTAAGCTATCAGGACACCGAGCTCGCATGCCCGAAAATATACACTTCTGTTCACGCGTATGCTTTCGTTCGCTTGTAGTCCAATAGGTGTCTAAACTTTCCAGAACCTTAACGGTCCCATTTCGTTTTCCTACTTGATCATAGTCGGCATGCGGTGAGTCCTAGTTCAAAGGAGTACAATCTGCAACTGGCGAGAGATTTAGTTCTTTTCCATAATATCACTAACCCGGGCGACCTTTAGACCGTCTTCGTTTGCCAAGAAGTTTTAGCATGTTGTCAGTTACATCGACAGGAGAATCATCATCGGAATTAGCACCATTTTCCGAGGTGTGTGTTAACCAGGCCAGAGCCTCTATAGCAGCATCCCTCTCGGCGAGCTGCTTGTTTTTCTTAGGTTTACCTACAAATTGCATACCCTTGAACTCTACCAGCGCCCTGAACTCATTTGTCTTGAGATGCTTGGTTTTGTATTTTGGTGGGGAATGTCCTGCCCTCATTAGCAAGGTTTGTAGCAAGCTCTTTGGGTTGGTCCCATCCCTTGTGAATTTATCGTCGCCGGAAACTTGCTTCCTACTTTCCCGACCAAAGACAAATCGCCCTTCACATTGGTCACCCGATACCAACTCTTGAACCGAAAGAACAAGGTACTTGCCTTCCTTGAGAATGTCGAGGCTTGGGTTCTGAAGCTGAAATGACACAACCATCAAATTACCTTACCTTTTCTAAAACAGAGTAGGATTTATCTTACGAGTACCCTTCCAAATCAAATAATATGTTCAGATATGATAATATGTTCAAATAATATGAACAAACTTTGCCCAAAGAACGAGTGTTAACTTTTATAGCATTTTCGTTATGAATCAAATCGTTTCACCTCTAAAGTTATTTTCATTTATTTTCTGAGACCCTTTAAGCCGACACTGGAATTTCATAACCATAAATCTTCAACCTATTCTTAACATATCCAAAAGCTGAAGTCGAATAGAGTCAAAATATTTTCTAAATGCAAAAGGGTTGATACGAGAATAAATCTATGAGAACAAAAATCTTTAAAGCAAATACTGACCGACATAATGTCCAATCCATGCTTGAAATTTTGATTAAAATAAGAAATTCAGCCAAAAGCGATTCTATTTCTTCCTAATAACTATTTTACCAAAGATAAAGAAAATGGAGAAGATGAGAAAAGGGGAAGATGGAGTCAACTACACAGCCAAGATCAAGTGTTTTCTTTTCTTTTCTTTTTTGTCAAAGAAACATTTCATTGATATATGAAATATGGAGATACAAGATCCAGTGTTTTCATTGGAGTTCTTTATCATCCTTGTTATTTAATCATTATTCATTCACCAACATTTAATTGGGATGCATTAATATCCCTTTGTTACCATCTACTTTTACTATTAGCTACTTTTCTTTTCCCCTGGGAGATTATATTCTTAAACATCTTTTTGTTTTTTTAAAAAAAAATCAATAAAAAGTTTGTTTCTTGTTAATATATATGTGTGTGTGAGACAAACAAAACTCACAAGCAACTTACTTTGTTTTCTATAAGCTTATCAAGTTGTTCCTTGAGTTGCAAATAGCATTCCGCCAAACTAGAATCCATAAAAAATTCAACGTAGCCATTCAACATTTTCAAATGACCAGCCTGAAAAAGGGATGCAAATAATCTTAATGCCAGAACAATGTAAATCTTTCAAAGAGAGTGCAGACCTGAAATAGATCACCTGTACTCCACGGTTCACAGCACCACCAAAAAGAATCAGCATCGAATCAGATATGCCCGTGGAATCTCGTAAGAAAACCGTATTAACCTTCACTTTCTCGCCAAAGACCAGCCATGGAAAGGGAATCGTATCATATCGTGCATTTACGGAATTCTGATTCAGAATCATTACAAAGTTCGATGACTAAAAAATAGAACCATTCAGTAAGATAATGAATTCGGAATTCTAGGAAGACTTAACAAATTAAATTTATTTGAAACTTAAATTAAGCATACCATGGCAATTATAGTAATAAAGGTGATTATGATCTTAGTTTGATTTTGTTGGATTGGAGTCTGTTTTTGTAGTCTGTTATTGGACTAACTTTTTTGTTGGTATTGTTTTTTGTATACGGTTAAGGATCCCACATCGAAAAGAATGGAGACCTCGTAACAATATAAAAGAGATATGAGTTACTCCCCTCATTGTCAATTGGTTTTGAGGTGGAACCCCATATTCTATAATACGGTATCAGAGTCCATTAAACCCAAAAAGGGTATTCGGTCCAATAAAAATGAAAATTAAGATCCGATTCAAGATTGGTGAGCTCAAAAGAGACACCATCTTGAGAGAGCATGTTAAGGATCCCACATCGAAAAGAGTAGAAACCTCATAACAATATAAAAGAGATATGGATTACTTCCCTCATTGCCAATTGGTTTTAAGGTGGAACCTCATATTCTCTAATATATACCCTTGTTCTTTCATTTAAGGAAAGCTTGGTTTCTTACCATATATATAAAAAAATAATACCTCCAACCCCGATGACAACAAATGTTTGATGAAAAGGATCCAAAACTAACCATTTCTACGAGTCTTATTACATATCAATGAAGGGGCGCTAGAATTTGCTATCTACAACAAATTTCCTAAAAAAAAAGTCATAAATCAGAAATAAATGTTCTTTACAACTGCATCCACAATATCTTCTTTGGAACCCATTATACAAGTTTGGACCTCTTCTTAAAGATGTTATATTGGTGAGTGATTAAAAAATAATAAAAATAAATACATAATCATTTTTCGATAACATCCCAATTAGATTTAATAGCAGCTTTTACTTGTTCCTAAATCCTATTTATAATTACAATTCAGATGTCTACGAGATGTGCAACTCAATCTATTCAAATGAAAAATATAAATATAAATCAATTTTCATAATGATATAATGTTTGTTAACAATAACGATATAACGTTTGCTAACAATAGAAGGGGGTGTGGTTAAATATTGCTGCCAGTTTCAAACTTACCGCATACAGCAAGACTTGGCCATCATCCATGGTTTTGAAAGACATAGATGTCTCTCTGTGCTGCATATACACAAAAAGAAGATACTCAGCAAAGGAGGAAAATATGGTCAAACTAATGCAACCTACAGAACTAGTTTAATTTACCACAACAGATGCTACGCCAGGAAAGAGGCCAGAACAAATAATTGCACGCACAAGAGACTGGTTATGGCTTAACTTATTATTCATGCTACCATCTGAATCTACTATTCCTGCATCCTTTAAAATGAAGCTAAACTGTCTTCTAAGTGAATCAATTGCTTGAAGTGTTTGGGCAGAAAGGAAGTTCCTCCAACAGTACTCATAGGATGACCCTTCTCTTTCTGCATCTTTCCATCCCTCGAAAGCACGAACCAGCGCCATATGATCACTGTAGTCCTTTGCAGAAAATCTAGCCTTGGCTGTCCCTGCTAACTGAATCATGAAAATAACTATGTAAACCTGCAAAGTCTACTTTTTGTGTGCAGTGTGTGTGTGTGTGTCCAAGTGGGTATTAGGTGGGAGGGTAGAGTTGTAAATTTTTTTGGAAACCAGGAAATCGGAGCGAAGAGTTATAACTTAACTTCTCCGTAAGGAAAAATTAATTGAAGCAGCCACCAATTACAAATTGAAGTATGGAAGAATTAGGAACAAACCGAAACTATTATGCATACATCAATAAAATGACACTTACATCTTTTTTGTCCTGAGGCAGAAGAAAAGGATCTCTGACACTCAGGCCAGAAACTATAGTCAGGATAGGATCAAAGCAATGAAAGATAGCGCCCATAATCAGCATTTTTCCAAGCTTAGGATCAACGGGAAGCATTGACAAAAAATTCCCTATTGAAAACAGGGAGGTTAGAGATGGAGAAACCTGAGTAACAGGATGAGAATAATATATTTGTAATGCCTTGCAAGAACACTAACCGAGATTTGTCAAATTTTCCTTCTCGTCAAATGCCCCAATCATCTTTAGAAAATCAATGGCATTTTGTACCTGTCAAATTAATGGAATCTTCTGTTAAAGAGTATGAAAGATTGATCAATATAAGAAAATGAGATTCAGTAAGTAGCATACAGCCAAGGGCTTTGGTGGCTGTAGAGCAGATGACAAGAATTCTCCTACACTCGGAACCTGCAAACTTTTTATTTGAAGGCAGAGGGAATTCAATGGAGTTCTCAAAAGCTCAGGAAGTTGATACTCAGAAAATGCGTCAAAAACACATTTTGGGTAAAGATGATAACATTTTCCTGGTTGTACACGGCCAGCCCGACCCCTTCTCTGCAACCAAGAACAGTTAGCAAGAGAACAAACCACTTGATATCACATGCGAAGAAATAAACGTCATGACAAAATATGAAATAACCCAAATAAAAGTGAAATGCCAATCTGGTTTCCGGAGAATAGAACATAGCCCAAACAGGCAAACAATGGTATGAGTGCTTAGGCAGACCTATTGGGTATCAAAATTTGAAAGTGCAAAAGCAGACTTTGCCCGAAGGAACAAAAGCATTAAAATATATAAATTCTGCAATATCTCTTCAAAGCATCTAAAGGAAAAAATAATTACATTCAGCCAATTTGGTCGTGATTCCCATAAAACTACATATTTTCTCAGTACTGATTTGTTAAAAAAAAAGATGGTATAATAGAAATATATAGGAAAGAAAATTTGACTTACTTGCCGGGCAGATGCCTGCGATATCCATGAAGGTAACAGACAAGGTGTATTATTTAACGCATCATAAGTGGTTTCTTTCGCTTTTCCGCAATCAATGACAAAAACAACATCATTTATTGTGATGCTAGCCTCTGCCATATTAGTGGCAAGAACTACTTTGCGGACATTCTGAGCGGGTTTCTCAAATATGAGTCTCTGTAGAAATGGCAAGAAAATGGTGATAATTTCAAGAAACAAGAGGTATTAAGTTAACAATTGTATGCGTACAAATTTTAAGCAGTATAGTGAAGGAAATTTTGGTACAATGGAGGCTAGCAAATTGCTCATAGATGAGTCAAGTTGCCATGGTTTGCAGCAGTTTTTTCCTTCTAATTACGTTCATTATCTCGTCTCTACAACCATGACTTTGATACTTCAAATATTATAACAGAAGAAATTGTGAGACCCCTAAATACCTATAAGTAATAAGTATCATAGAAAGGATAAATTGGGTATTCTAGTCGAGGCAATTAGTTAGGGGACCATGTGGGTAGTTATGCTTGTAGGGAGAGAGAGTGGTGTGGTTATAAATAAGTAGGCATGCTTTTTAGTAAGGTTTCAGACCTAGAGCAGAGAGATGACCCGTGACCGGCACCCTCAAATATGCCAGGTGGTTCGTGGGTACTCTTTTCATTTCTATCTTGTTATCTTCTTGTTGTTCTTGTTGATATTAATCAAATAGCATCATTGAATATGATGTATATCAAAGAACTCTCGATGTCACAGTGTTATTTCCATATTATCTGTTCTTGGTGTATTTGTGAGTTTAACAGGTATGGTTAGGAATTGGATACCTATCAAAATCTAAGACGTTTTACAATAAACTAGGAAAATTAATAAACAAACCAACCTGTTCAGATGTTGCCATTGAACCATGGCATGTCAAAAGCAAAATCCTGTTTGGATCTCCTAAAAGTGGATGGGCTCTTAGTTGATCCCTCAAACTGCTAATGTCCTCCCATCCAGTCAGGAATACTAAAACTGCACCAGGTCGTTCCTTACGACATATGTGACATAAAACAGCCTCAATAAGATTAAAACCTATGCAATCAGGCATCCAGGATGAGAGAGAATCTCGAGTGTTGGAACTATAATTTCCCAAGGTTGATTTATCAAGGGCATCCTAAGCAAGAGAAACAAAGTGAGAAACAGTGAAACACTATACTAACATAGCACAAAGCTTCAGGGGATACAACTATACAGGAAACTTCTATCTTATCAAATCCAATTTCTTAGGCATACAATAGTCATAGTCATAGATAAATAATGGGAAAAATTATTGCTAGTTCTGCTTGTGATAAAGTAAAATAGTTAAAGGTATGTACGTGGGCTATATGATCGAACCAGACTAGTTTTTTTCTTTTTTTTAATTCAACAACATTTGGGACTCGAACCCATAACCAACTAGTTACTATGTGTGATACATGATGCCATTGGAGTACTACTCCTATTGGAGTCAAACCAGTCCAGTTGCATGAATAGGTGAAATAAATTCATGCTGATGATCACTTAAAATTCTTAAAATTCAGAGACCATATTAGAAACTTCATGCTCCCAGCTCTGTCAAAGAATCTTCAGTCAGCCCAAATCTGAGATAAAAATTCCAGAAGAGACTTTTTTGTTAAAATCCAAGCCCCTCACATGTGGTGTAGAATCTTTTGAAATATGAGATAAATCATTGCTCTATTTTCTCTCTTTTTTTTTTAAAGGTGAAGAGATTTTTTCTCCAACCATTCATAAATTCAAACCACATAGGCTGAGAATTCGCCTTGTACCTGGACTACAATAACCTTTTAACACCATATGCAAATAGATAATAACAAAATACCACTAATAGAGCCCCAATAAATTGGAAGATAAGTTACCACTACGCAAAAAAAGTACGAAACCATCTTTTTATTTAAAATTTGGAAAAATCTAGTGTAAGGAGTTCTGGTTTTATATTGAGCATTTTAGAGGATTTTAATATAAACAAGTACAGAACAGGAAGAGGGGAAAAAAAATTGTACAAACAACTATAAAATAATAATATAATCATCATTCACCACTGTTCATTTCCTCATTGCAGCCTGCAGGCATTAAAAATATACAAGATTCAAAGAAAATGCAAAAGACCAACACTTGTGAGAAACATGATGTACATATACCTCGACAAGAGAAGTGATTTGGTTTTTCCTTTTTCGTGGAGCTAATTGTTTCTGTGTTTTCCACAGTTTGTCTTGCCCATAATCATCAATTTGATTGAAAGATGTCAACTTATAGCCACTCACTTCTAATACATCTTCCAAAAAGTATGACCTTACAGGAAATGTAAAACCCTGACAAGAATATGCACTTAAAAATGGTAAACACATAGAACAAATATTTATACATGCAGTGACCACACAATCAAATTTCATGAGAAGATGCATTCAATATCATATTTGTAGCAAGTAAAATGTTTTGCGAGTATGATATCCTACTTTAAAACATGTAATAATGTGCAAAGCAGCATGATGCACTTGCACGAAATAAAACAATCAAAATTACTGAAAGTCAGAGGTTCTATTTTGAAAAATAAAGCTAATGAATATTTTACTTATTCCTACGTTTTCTTTGTTTCCTACATTTCATGGAAATAATTAGGAAAATTTAGTCAAATCTAAAAATACAAAGCACTTTTTTAAAATTACTTATTTCTTTAGTTTTCAAATTTAGCCTATGATTACAAAAACAATTTTTAAGTAAGTAAGATAATAAAGAAAAGGGCCTCGACTGAATGTATCCATTTTTGTGTTGTTTTAAAGGAACTCCCGCAAAGAACCTGATGGGCATTAGTCCCATAACATTCGGTATAATATGTATCACCAGTACTAGACTTCCCAGATATTTTGCTATTATTGAAGTTATAAAATGCAAAACCACAACGTATAAAAAGATATAAGGTGTATGACAAAGCCCTGGCCTTATTAAGACATGGATAAATTGAACAGTGTGAAATTCAATAGAGCTTCTGCTCAATTTTAGCAGGCAACGTATAAAAAGATATAAGGTGTATGACAAAACCCTGGCCTTATTAAGACATGGATGAATTGAACATTGTGAAATTCGATAGAGCTTCTGCTCAATTTTAGCATGCAACAAGTTCTAATTTCTCTAATAACAAATAAAAACGGGCATTCAAGTTTCAACAGACAAAAAGACATTAAACAACAAACTTTAACCATGAGAGATAACTTTAACGCACCGGGATGTGAATAGTTGGTGCTCCTCCAAAATAACTGGAAAAGAGTTCAGCATTTAAAGTGGCACTCATTAAGATTAATCTTAAATCCCGGCGGCGTGGAAGGAGATCCTTCAAGACAATCAACAGAAAATCTGAAACATAACCAAATGCATGTAGAGGTTAACAATACTTCAAAATAATCATCACAAGTAAAAGAGACCATGTCTTCTGTTCTTCCCAATACAAGTCAATTACTTAATGAAAAATTGTTTGTGTCAAAGTCAAAGAACCTATAGCAAGATAGGTAAGAAACCAAACCTTCATTCATGCCTCGCTCATGAATTTCATCCACAAAGACATGAGTAATTCCATTCAGATTTCGATCACTTAGAAGCCTTCGAAGTAATATACCACTAGTGCAAAACAACAGATGGGTGTTTTTCCCTTTCATACCTTCTAGTCGAACTTTATAGCCAACCTACAAAAAAATCTTTGAAGTGGTATGGAAGTGAAAATTAAGAGAATAACAAATTTCAGAATGTACTTCAATTCATGAAGTTCATGTGTTATTAGCATGCAGGTGCAAACATTATGGATGAGAAAAGGCTCACTGTTTCACCAAGGGGTTCTCCTCGCTCTACAGATACTCTTTCTGAAACAGCCATAGCAGAGATTCTTCGAGGTTGAGTACATATTATGCTACAGAATGCTCCTCGGCCAGTCTCAATTTCTGATTCTAAAAGGTACTGAGGCAGTTGTGTAGTCTTACCACATCCAGTTTCTCCAGATATAACTACTACCTAACATCATAACACAGTGAATAATCTAATTGAGTTTAAATCTACACTAAATATATTTTTAATTATAAGAGTTTAAACATATATACCATCAAAGAAGTAAACAATCTTTGAACGCTTTTCAAAAGAAGACAATTACAACAATGTACACAAGATTAAATGACTAAGCACCCTTCCAATCAAGAGCCACACTTATATATTTTTATCTGATGATTTAAATTTATAATTCCACTTCATCATTGCCTTGAGGAATTTAAATCTTGCCCCTTCAAGAGGATTAAAAAATTTAGGTCATCTTCCGGAGTTTACATGAAGATGTTAATAGAGAAGATTGGCTTGACCTTCGATTGAGCAAAAATATAACGAAGCAGTAGAAATTTCTCAGAAAACCTGATTTTGAGCTATTGCCTGGAGTAGCCTTTCCTTCTCCTTGAATGCTGGCAGAGATCTCCTGAAATCTAGTATCTTCCTCCCTTCAGGTGATTCCTATCAATAATGAAACATGCATAAGCTAGATTATTACCAGTATATGATATCATAAAAAAGATCATTTTTTATCACTAAAAGGCATTTCTCATAGCTAAAACCCCCAAGGTATGCACATCAAAATAGGAAATATAGGAATACAAAACTTGGAAATGGAAGTTTGAGAATAAAATTGTTAAGAAAGGGATGCCTGCATTAGATTTATTGAGGAACAGATTCGGATTCTCAATCATGGTCCTATTACAGACCGTCCCTTTCTACAATGGACATGTTACTTTTAAATAATATTTCAATATCAAGTATCTTACCAACCAGGTAAATGTGAAAAACAAAAACTAATAATCAGTCTTTTTGGATAAGAAAAACTAATAATCATAGTCATCATCATTATTATGAGCCTAGCAATCATCTGGGCATATTTTCCAACCATAGTCTAGATGTTAGTATTGCTGGTAAATCACGCCAGAAAACTAAAAAAATGAGTTTATCACCACATGGGGTCAGATTGTGAACATTTGATCTAATGTCTTAACTAGTTGAGCCAGCTCAGTTCAGATTAGCAAGATGGGAAACTATAACGAATACCATGTAACAACAAAACTCGTTGAATATAAGTGAATAAGGAAATACCTAACTTCTTTCTGCATTCATACTTGGAGATCATAAATTAATCTTAATTCTCAATATATGTAAATATTTAATATTTTTTGGGTGGGGGCATATGGATTTCAGTAACTCAAATGTACAAGCAGATAAAAAGGGGAATCTAGGACAGCTCAATGTGGGGCACTATTTTGATTATACCTGCCATGTTCTTTGCATATTTCGCATCCGTAAACTCCTCCGCTGAAGTACCTTTTCCATGACAGACCCATCAAGATAAGAATCTTCACATTCATCCATATTCACATCTTTAGCCTCATCAATAGACTTGGCATCATTCGAGATCTCACAAGCCTTTCCAGAACTCAACTGAATGCGATCACAATGTTCCTGCAGTAAACCTTCCACCCTCCTCTGCAAACTCAAAGGAATAACTACCTGCACATATAAGGAAACTCAAATTTTTCTCTGGTGGAATAATCTTCGGTAAAAGCGGTACATAAACTAAAATAATTTTGAAAAGATCAAATAAACTATTACCTCCCTCTGTGGTCGTTTATCATCCAAATCTGGTCGGTAGTTAGGAAGGGGAACTTTACTTGCAACTATCACTTTCCCGTACAATGAACTGCCACAAGGAAAAATCTAGCTTATTGCTTAATCAAAATGTATTGATCCAAAAATTTAAAAAAAAAATAAAAAGAAAAAATCTGTTGATGTATGAAACCTATAAACATAAGGGGAAGAAGAAAGCCTCCAAACCAAAGGAGTTACAGTAGACATCTCCAATTGGTCAAAAGAGAAGATAAATTGATCCAAAATAATAACAAAATGATATAAATATAGAAATAAAATTCCCATCTACCAGTAGAGCCCCATCTTTTTTGCAAGGTTTGAGATCTGCTCAAAGTCTCTCTTGTCTCTCTTATCTCTGGACACAATTTCTTGATCCTTCTCATTCCGGGATAGCAAGCTAAGTTTCCATTTCCACTCATCGATGTTGGCCACAGAAGATGAGGCCTACAATTTTGTAACCACGACTAGGTTTTAAAATAAATGAATATTAAATACAAACTAAACATTTTTGGGGAATAACCATCAACTATCTGTGTCAGCAACAGTAATTAAGTTTCTTTATTAAATTGAACAACAAATTTGCTCTTTCCAGCAAAAGGCACAATAGATAGTAAAATATCAACAAAGTCAGTAATAAAGAACAATATTTTAAAGAAATAATATGAAAAGCATAAACCCGTGCTGTACATTTATTTAGCTACATCGGGCTACTACGTTTAAGCTCACTCAAATGTTGGGTCATTGTGATAAAATACTGATTAGTCGAACTTGTTGTGCACCATCCATTCAATAGTTTGTAATCACAAACTCTGAACATCAAGCCTAAAGTCCACGTTCGATGCCCCGATACACAACTCATACACATCCCGATCAAGCCAGCATACAGCAAGTCTTGAAACGATTCAGCTGGCCCAAACCAGCCTATGCGCCCAATTCAGGACTATGCACAACCTATATCTCAACAAGGAAAAGACCTTGCCAAACTAAACTCACTCCAGAGAATGAATCACGACCAGAGGCCCCAATTCTAATGAAACATATCTAAAGTTCTCAAAATACAAAATACATATCCGAACCAACCGAATGTTAGTTAATACAGGACCGATAACATCAAAAATAACATGAAAACAATACAAATAGAACCCTAATCTAGTCTTCCCCCTTCGGACTCATCATGAAACAGGTACTCCAACAAATTTTGGGAAATTAAAACATGACTGAAATCAGAAATGTGAAACAAACCTTCCAGATTGCGAAAAATGGAAGGAAATATCAACATATCAGCCGAAAATTCTACTTCTACCCTAGTTAAACTAACATAACCACAAACAAGGGAGACAACAAAGAACTCACCGAATTGTTCTCAACATCGCACTCATACTCGTCGTCCGTGAATTGCTCCGCAGCATAATGATACGAACCTCGCCAGAATCGGGAAACCGCACAACAAGGAGACGGTAGAAGCAGTTTCAGTGGCCTCGCGTTGTTGTTAGACAGGTCGCAGGCGATGTTCTTCGATAATACTAAGAGAAAATTTGGAAGTCGCTTGAAATTCTGCATTCTAACTGAGAAGACTCAATCATGGCGGCCGGAATGGTGTCTCTTCATCATTCTCATCGTTTGTTTTCCGATGTGTATCGAACTAAGGCTCCGATTCCGGCACCGGCTCCGGCGGCGAGGCGATTACTGAGTATAAATTGTGAAAGAGTTTGACGCTGATGCTGACACTGGTTTGGCTTGTATTGCCGCCTTCCAACTTTGCCCTGGTTTTGCTAATACGCGGTTACGTCTAACTCTAATTCATGTTTATTTATTTAATTTCTAGGCGTTGGAATTAAGGTTTAATCTTTTTTTTTTTCTTTTTTCTTTTTTTACCTCATAGTCGATGTCATTAGTTGATTTAACATTATTATCACAATTCCAAAAATCAATATTTGACTCCATTCAGTGATATTTTCTATATATGATTTGTGGTTCCGTCAGTTAATATATATAGACTCTTTTTTATTTTTACTTTTTCAATGAAAGAGACTTTATTAACTCAAATAAACCAAACTTATGACCAACAAAGATTAAACTCATCTTCCATTAATTCTTCAAGGTCATCTTGATCACTAATTCACTTCATAATGGTTCAATCAAGTCACCATAAAAAATAATATCCTCTTCCAAAATGTGTCATCTTTATCATACGTGTATTAAGTATCGAACCACCAAAGACGAATTGCTCCACACAAACTTAGACAAATAGTTTGCAATAGTGTTTTTTATTTGTCATAGAAAGTAAACTCAATCTTGTTAAACAAAATAATTAGATCAAAGAACCAACCTCTTATCGAAAGGCAATAGTTCTAAATTCTAACCCGGTTGCAAAATAAGAAAATTTTAAAAAATAATAATAATAATAATAAGTCTTTTTTTTTTGGTAGTATAACCATGTATGGTGAGAATGTGAATCCACAAGGTCATAAAGACACTAACTTCGATTCATGAACACAATAACTCTCATTGTAATGAACAACTTGCAAGTTGAAACAAAAGCCCACACACACAATATATGATTATAATCATCGTGACAAAGTCCAATTGTTTTGTTTCTTTTGTTATTTTCAACAGTATCTTGACTTGCATTTCAAAAACAAAAACAAAAAAATAATAATAATAATATTTTGATGTGAGAATTTAAACGTATAATCTCTTAGTTGTCGAGTCATACAAAATGTCATTAGATCTTACTCTTATTTGGCAAATTGATTATATTAGATAAATTTTAATTCATGATATTAATCTACCTATAATTAGTTTTCTATGAATTTTATTAACAATTAAATATTATAGAGTTAGACCGTGATAATAATCAAAGTATGCATAATCTAATCCAAATTGTCACAAATATATATATATAAAAAAAAAAAAAAAAAGACTTTCGAACGAAATAGCTCAAACAAATTAAAGGGTTTTTTTTTTTGGCGCCGAATATTCCCTCCTCGGCCTTCATCTTCTTCTTGTTCTGTCAATCAATTTCAGTTCTGGTTCCTTCAGTTGCTAGCGGCCATGAACGTCCCCATAATCGGTGAGTTCTTGCTTTTTCTAGCCCTAATTTCAAACCAAAACTCCCCATTGGAGTTTCTTTTGTTATTTGTTATTTATCTATTTCTTCTCTTCTTGCGAAGATCCACTGCAGGGAGATTTCCCGGAGGTTATTGAAGAGTTCTTGGAACATGGGGTTATGAAATGCATCGCCTTTAACCGTCGCGGTACTCTTCTTGCAGGTATCCCGTGGCTGCCTTTGCTTTTCTTTAACTTCTTTTTTGTTGGGGTTTTGATGTGGTTGATGACTATACATGAATATGGCTTGTTTTAGTTCTTGATTTACTTGTTAATTTTCGAAGTTATGGTTATAGTCTTACAGATGAGTTCATGTTTTCATTTAGTTGATGTTAGTGTGGAAGTGTTGTTTTTTTATGCCTGGAACAAGAATGAGTTCATGTGTGGTATGGTGAAATTCTAAAACTTCATTGTAATCTCATGTCTCAAAGGGCTGGCTTATCGGTAGAGGCTTCGGGTCTCCAAGATATGCTCCCTTGGAGGTCCCAGGTTGTAATCTACGAGCAAACTTAATTGTAAAATCTCTCAAGTCCAGGTCTTGGGACAGGCGGGACTTGTAAAATATCTTTTTATCTCTGGAGTTTGGGTTTTGGTACGGGTGCGGGTGCCCCTAGGTATATAGTGGGGGCGAAGTTTTGATTCTTTGGTATAAAAAGAAAGAAAAGAACTCCACTGTAATCTCCTTAGTTTTGTTAGGTTTCCATGTTCTTACTTGCGTTTCTTCTCTCGTTAAATGGGGAACCCACTTTCATTAAGACTATTGAGATATGTTAAGAAACAAAAACATAACAGAAGCCCAAGAGAGATGGAGCCAAAATTACAAGTTGTGGCTACAATAGTTAATAATCAAAAATCAAGATTAAATGAAAAATGTCGTTGCATATTGATGAAAAACCACATGTAGACTCAGAGATGACTATTTTATGTTAACTATTAGTATTGGCCCAATGGTGAAAGAAGGCATTAAAGATTCAAGAGGTTAAGAGTTCAATTTATGGTGGTCATAAACGATATGTATACATTTTCAAGTTTAATCTCCATATTTAATAGAAAAAGGGCATTCTAGTTCTGTGCTGTTTCTTGATTAAGCTCAAATAAACAGGCTCAACTTTACTTTGAGTTCCATGTGGTTGTCACACTGGCACTGGTGTTGATTTCTTATGTTTCTCACTTTATGGAAGCCATTTAGGCAATACCCTGTAAATATTAATGCTTTGGTGATAATGTTGGCAGCTGGATGCTCTGATGGAAATTGTGTTATCTGGGATTTCGAAACCAGAGGCATTGCTAAGGAGCTTAAAGATAAAGATTGTGTTTCTGCTATAACTAGTGTTTGTTGGTCAAAATATGGCCATCAAATTCTTGTATCTGCTGCTGATAGGTCATTAACACTGTGGGATGTTCTCAAGGGGGAGAAGATAAACCGCATAACTCTGCCGCAGACCCCTTTACAAGCTCGTCTGCATCCTGGCTCTTCTAGTCCATCTCTCTGCTTGGCATGTCCATTATCATCTGCTCCTATGATTGTCGACTTAACAACGGGAAGCACAACTCTACTTCCCGTTTGTATTTCTGAAACCGATACTTCTTCTCGTGGAAAAGTATCTGATGTAGCTCAGCCTTTCACTCCTACTGCTGCTTGCTTTAACAAATACGGTGACCTAGTTTATGTAGGGAATTCAAAAGGTGAAGTACTTGTAATAGATTACGAAAGTGTTCAGATGAAGGCCATGGTTCCAACTTCTGGAGGTGCCGTTGTCAAGAACATAGTATTTAGTAGAAATGGTCGCTATCTGCTGACTAATTCTAACGACAGAACAATTAGAATCTATGAAAATCTCATGCCCAACAAAGATGGATTGAAGTTCATTGATGAAATTACGAAAGAATTTGATGAGCTTGATGGTGCTGAGAAGCTGAAGGCTGTTGGAACGAAGTGTTTAATTCTCTACCGGGAGTTTCAAGATTCGATCACTAAAATGCACTGGAAAGCACCTTGTTTTAGTGGTGATGGCGAGTGGGTTGTTGGTGGTTCTGCGAGCAAAGGCGAACACAAGATTTACATTTGGGATAGGACGGGTTATCTTGTAAAAATTCTTGAAGGTCCAAAGGAAGCATTGATTGATCTAGGCTGGCATCCTGTTCATCCCATTGTTGTCTCTGTTTCACTGACTGGCTTGGTTTATATCTGGGCTAAAGATTATACTGAGAATTGGAGTGCTTTTGCTCCTGATTTCAAAGAGCTCGAGGAAAACGAAGAATATGTCGAAAGAGAAGACGAATTTGATTTGAATCCTGAAACTGAAAAGGTAAGATTATAGTTGTTATTTTCCTCTCGAGTTTTAGTTTTCTTGCCTAGTTATAAAGCATACTTGTGGTTTCAGGTGAAAGAACTTGATGTCAACCAAGATGAAGAAGTCGATATCGTAAACGTGGAGAAGGATTCAACTTTCAGTGATTCAGATGCTTCACAAGGGGAACTTTGCTTCTTGCCAGCAATACCATGCCCCGACATTGTCGAGCAGCAGGATAAGTGCATAGAAATTTCTTCAAAATTGATCGATAACGACAATTCCGGATCCCCACTTTCAGAGGAGGCTGGGGTAAATGGTCATACAACCAATCATGCATCAAGTCCTCTAGAGGGTAACATTTCACTTGCACAGTTACTTCCATGTTTTCTTGTGTGTATGTTGGTGCGTACACACCATTTTTATATCTTGTTTATAAAACCCTTAGGCTCAGTTTCTTTATGAATTGGGTCGATTTGATTATTGCGCTTAGATAAAAGTGCCCTTAAACATTAGATCAATTATTGTATAGTGGATTGAACCATCAACATTTAGGATGATAATTGGAGTTTATCTAATGAACTATGATCGATTTGATTATTGCGCATAGAGAAAAGTGGACAACTAAGGTTTATCTCCTTTATCACATGCTCAATTTTATTAAAAAAATTCACAAGTGGCAACCTCGTTGGCAAAGGCTTGAAGTCTACAATATATGCTCCTTTGGAGGTCCTAAGTTCGAAACCTACGAGTGTTCTTAATTGTAAAATCTCTTATTCCCTCCCAGGTTTGGACCATGGGACAGGCATGGGTGCTCCAGAGGTATAGTGGGGCAAAGGTGTGATTCTTGGATATCAAAAAGAAAAATCTATAAAGAAAGCTCAATAGTCAATTCTAGAAAGTCTTTCTTTAGCTATTTTGGCCAGGAAAGAGCTGCTGCCAAAATCATTTCACTGTTAGTAACTTTTCCCTGCAGCCATGCCTCAACTTTTGAAAACTTTTTTTAAAAAAAGAATTTTTGTAATGCAAGCTCCAAAAGCTTCCATGTAGCCTTAGCTTAACTTACATATGTTCCAATTAAATGAATCCTTCTCTCTAACCTTGCAGAAATGGTCATTTTCGAGTGACTTGAACTAACAGTTCCACAATGTTTTTTTCTTCTGTAACTTCGCTCGATCCTTTTTTATTATTCAACAAGTGATTGGTTTGTTTTGCAGTTTTAGATAACACCGACGATGCGGGAGGAACCCGAATGAAAAGAAGACGAAAACCATCGGAAAAAGGACTCGAGTTGCAAGCAGAAAAGGTGAAGAAACCCTCTAAACCTTCAAGTAGATTATCAAAATTTACAACCAAGTCCATGGATCATCAGGATAATAGTAATGGAACATACGGTGCTGACAATTCTGATGAATAACATTAGAAAAAAAATAATCTGTCTATCTTTATTTCACTGTATCAAGTCAATTGGCTAAATTATCTTAATTCTAATTTATCGGTTGCCTTTATTCATTTTTCAGAATAACAGTGTTGACATCAGGTGAAAAAAAGACTGAAAAATCGACCTATCAAATCGATCGCCTATAGGTTTTTCGTCCAGGATTGAACTCAGAAACTTTGGATTATGGTTAGGATATGGTTAAACCAGCAATTAATTCAATCAAAACCTAATGAATGGTTGGTTGAATATTGTGAAATCACATAGCTTTGTACATTAATGGAAGTAGTTTGGTTTGATATTTGTGTCATATATGACTCTGAGTTTGACCCATTCCTTCATCTTGGTGTCTATTTAAAATTAATCAAACCAAATCAATTTTGATTGTTGAAAATTGCCAAAAAAATTACCCCAAAATAAGTTGTATTGTATTGGAATCTAATTTTAATTTGATCTCTATATTTTAAAATTGAATACTTTTATTTTTGTCATTTCAATAATGTTCACTTTTAATATTTGAGATAATATACTAATGTTGACTAAAATAATCATTAAATTAAATTTTAATTTTAATATTTTGATAAAGTGATTATTTTAGTTTTTATGTTAATTTAATTTAATTTTTTTAAATATGTATAAAAATAAACTAAAAAAACACAAAAAAAAAAAATAAAAATGACCATTAAAAGGTTAAAAGTAAAAATGTTCAATTTTGGAAACC
Source organism: Sechiopsis laciniata (assembly GCA_037833695.1). NCBI lineage: Eukaryota > Viridiplantae > Streptophyta > Magnoliopsida > Cucurbitales > Cucurbitaceae > Sechiopsis > Sechiopsis laciniata. The sequence goes on along the minus strand of JBBMKA010000003.1, from coordinate 1,627,615 downwards.
AAATTTGAACTAGATTTCAAACCAATGGGTTGGAAAGGTATTTTCCCTTTTTTTCTAAACTTTCAACTCCATCAATTTGTTCTACAAATTTAATTAAGTGTTGCAATATTAACCTTGAAAATGTTATAATTTTTGCTTGATAAGTTTTTATTTGAAAACTCATTAAATGAAAATGATATTATTGTATGGTTTCAATAAATTATAAAGCATATGTATGATATAACATATTGGATTTAAAACAAAATGATCTGAGAGCAAAGTTTTTGTTAAATTCTCGACTATTGACGAAGTTACTATGGTTAATTTGTGTATTATCAAACTTATTAAATTTGAATAAAACCTAAATATTATTGAAATTAATGAGTTTGTGAGATGTTTATAATTTTGACAACTTTTGAGGTCAAAAATTGAATTTTTCCTTTCCTTTTCTGGAAATATATTGTTTGTTGTAATTTTCTAATGCTTATTCAAATTTATGTACTGCATTTGAAAAGATCAAAAAAGGAAAGTCAAGCAATGATGCTATCATAAAAATGAACTAAACTAGGAACTATTAATAAAATATTTCTGGGAAAATAAATGCAAATGGAGCCATTTAGAAAATATATTTTAATCAATAAAAGTTAAAAAAAGGCTTATTATTTTAAGATTAAAAAAAAGTCATATTATTAATATTTTGTGGTAACTTTTTAGTTGTCTATCTTAATTATAAATTAATAAAATATGATAGTTAAATATCGATTTTTATGATCGCTACCAATCCATCATGATTTTTAAGATTGTTATCAAGCCACCGAAGACGCCCAAATAGCTTAGAAGTAAATTCAATTCATGATAATTAATATTTACATATTTAAAAATTAATTTGTATAACTTAGACAATTAAATCCAGTAGAGTTAGATATTTAATAAAAATAATATAATAGTTGAAATTTAGTTATGTGTGAACTAACACTGTTTCTTAAAAAAAAAAATGTTACATTCAAAGTATATAATCTTTTCTTTTTTTTTGTTTAAGTCTTTAAAAAGCACCAGAATTTAATTATAGTACATTTAATTCACATGGGTGACTACACGCAATTCACATTTAATTCAACTCTCCTACATTGACTTCAAAATATTTTTATTAGAATTCCCACATTCAATAAATTTTAAAATTATATCGACATTTTGTATTTTGTATTTTTTTTTTTTTTTTTTTTGTTGGTTCAGTTAAAATTTAGGAGGTGGGTTGTTAACGACATTTTGTCTTCCTTATTAATAATTTAAATCTCTCTTCTTTAGTGGAATATAAAATAAATAAAATATAAATATTTTTAACAAAAGAAGGGAAATTAATTTTAGAAAAAAGGAAAGGAAATACATTTGAAACTACCCTCATTAACAAAACAAATAATATTTAAACTAAAAAAGAACAAATAATATCTAACAGCTACCTAAGCATTAATTTTTTTTAATTTTTAAATTAGAATATGCATGAAAATAAGTATTGGAATCCATTCTGGGGCTTACAATATCACTCTATTTAGTAAGTAAAAATTGATAATTGTTTTTTAAAAAAGAAAACTTAATATATGATTTATTTATTTATTTTAATTATTGTTTAGAAAAACTATTTACGTTAGCGCTCGTTAGTATTAAATAATTTTTCAAATGAATAAAAGAGTGGAGAAAGGCAATGATTTGTTTTTAGAATTAAAAAAAAAATCCAGAATATTCTGCTAATAAATAGACATATATATATATATATATTGTTTTTTTTTTTTTTGAGAAACAATAAATAAACAATATTTAAGAGGGAATTTGAAGTGATAAATTATTAATTATCAAATTATTTATCCTATGAATTAAGCTCAACTATTGTTATTCTCAAAAAAAAAAAAAAAAAAAGGCTCAATTATTGTCAGCACATATACACATATTTTACCATGACATAAATTAGTTATCTCAATTCTTGTGTTTTCTTTTATGGTTCTAAAGTTTGTGTTTATTTACGTAAATTCAATTTATTTTGTAATAATTTATATATTTGTGACTGTTATGAACAATTTACACTGGCATCGACTGTTGCCATGAAACATGCTTCATGACTCTACGATATTTAAATGTTAATAAAATTTATAAAAAAATTAATTCATAAATAAATGGCTATCAGGTATTGAATTCATTATCTTCTTAACTCTCCAATCTTTCTTGACTACTACGACATTTTGTTCATGGTTAATTCATTTTCGAGTTAAATTGGAAGTAAAGATATCTTTAGTCTATGTATTTGTAAGGTCAAAATTCATCATTGTACTTTCAATAAATGAATAAAACTAACTACTATAATAAATTTATAATTTTTAACATTTTATAAAATATATATTATTTATTAATTTTTTCTATAAGTTAAAAATGCGTCCTTTACTATAATAAAATTCTTGTTACTATTAAATCAATTTCAGTTAAAATTACTTTCAAATTACTTATTCTAAATCTAGATTTTAAGATTAAATTAAAATTAGATATTGGAGAATATATGAACCAAATTAAATTAAACTTTAAAATACATTTTTAAATTATAATAATGGAGGATGGGGAATTTGAACCGATGACTTTATGGTCATTGAATTTAGTTTGATACTGCTGAATTACTGTTCTTGTTGGAAAAATTAAAATATATTTTAATCTAAAATATGGCTATTAACAATTCGACCAATATGTTATGTGCATTTAGTTGTGAAATCAATGGTTAGTGTAAAATGATTTGATATAGTCACGATGACAAATGCTTGTGAAGTTCCTTTCAATTGTTGCGATGACACTTGTTCATCATATATAGTCCCACAATTCTCTTTCAATTGTTTAGATGACAATTGTTTGGTTGGTGGCGTGTTTCATTATAAGATGATAATCCTGTTCATCACTACAATTACGAGTTAGATATAGAAAATTGATATTTATCTCTCATTTATTTGAGAACATTAATTAAGATATGTAGTTCCTCTATCTCAAGTTATACTCAAAAATAAATTTTTGTTGTTATTTTTCTTTTTTTTTAAATATAGCAATTTCATTTTAAAATTTTAAGATATATACACACTTTTTTCTTGTTATATGTACCAATTTTAAGCATTAATAGTACTAACACTAAAATTGAATATTTCTAGAAGAAAAAAAACACACTAAATTGAATAATACATAAAATCGAACAAAGTAATAGTTTAATATAGTTTTAATTGTTATATTATTATTTTTATTTAAACAAACTTTGTTTTTTGGTAACAATAAATATTATAATTTATATCTCTTAGTTATCAATACACCTATTGACAACTTTTGCATCATATGATTTTAGTTAAATGAAATACTAATATATAAAATTTTTCTTTTTTGAATCTTTAAAAAAATTAAAAATAAATAAAAATAAAAATTCACACTATTTGATGTATGCATGTATTTTTTCATCATGTAACTTTGGAGTTTTACAAAATTCCATGCGCACTTTTTATTGTCAATATTAGAAGTCGAAATGTTATTGGTAGGCACACCACCCATACTATTATTTTTTGTAAATGTCACTTTATTTTTACCAATATACTAGCAAAAGAAATGTAACCATAATGAAAACACTAATTTCCTAATTTCTCGGTTATTAAATTATCTATGTTGTCATTTGAATATAAAACAAACTCGTAGGAAATTAATTTTTAAGTAAATGACACTATAGAGCGAATCCATCATCTTGAGCATCCCAAAATTTTCATTGATCAATTGAGCTAGTCTAAGATGGTTTATAGTTTATTGATTATCAAGTCATCAAATCATTGAACTCGACCTTTATTAATTGAATTTTTTACTATACACGTGTTTTAGATTTCATTAAATGAACGTGAGAATACTTTTTAAAAAATCTTTCAGCTAGAAACTTATTATCAAATTAGTGAGCATAATTAAAAAAACATAATAATGATTTTTTTTTACATATAAAAAAAGTATGTTGTTAGTCTCCTAGCCTTGGTTATACTAAATAGAAATGGAAACTTATCATAAAGTTAAAATTTAAACATTTAAAAAGTTTATAATTAATTAAGTTTGTTGGGTGGTAACGGTTTTATTGTTTGATAACATTATGTCATAACTTTGATTTTAAAATTAAGTATTTGGTTTTCATTTATTTAAAAATAGTAATGCCCTTCTTTCAATTTATATTAAAAAAAAAAAGAAAAAGAAAAAGAAAGTGAATATTTGACTTTAGAAACTACATGTAGGGTTTGTAGGAATGCTAAACAAATTTAGAGATTTTAGTCCTAAATTAATGATCAAATCGAAACTTTTCAAACAATAAAATCTCTCTAACAAACATAACATTCATCAAACATTTCATTAAAATAAAAAAAACAATTATAAATAAACAAATAAATAGTAAAAAAGAGACTCCAAATCAAAATAGGAGAGGCAGAAAAGAGAACGAATCCGATTGGTAGCATGGCTGAACCTACAGCCAAGTGTTGGGCAGTTTCTTAACTCACCCGGGGTTAACTAACCCTACTTCTTCCTAACCCTAGTTAACTTCTTCCCTCCCTTTCTTTAACTCCCCCCTCTTCTTCTTCTTAGGTTACCAAAATTCTCCTCCAAAATGTCCCTCACTGTTTCTTAAATCGGAAAATCGCAATTCGCAAATCGGAAATCTTTCCGCCACCGCCGGCTGCCATGAGAATCTCTCCGCCGCCGCCGTCTGTTTCTTCCTGCTCTTCCTCTTCCTCCTCCTGTATCGGCGGCTCCGATTCCGCCATTAACACTAACAATGTCAACAACAACAGCAATCTCTCCGCCGCGCCTCACCGGCCGAAATCGGAGAAAACCAGGGCGAAGCGGCGGCGGAGGAATCAGGACGAATCGAAATGCGAGATTCAGAGCAACAACAATGCCGCTTCTGGTCGCCGGAGCTCCATTTACAGAGGCGTAACTAGGTTTTGTTTCGATTTCTAGATTCGATTTTTTTTTTTTTTTTTGTGATTTGCATGTTGAAATTGAGATTGAGATTGACAAATTGCCGGGTTCCGGTTCGAATTAACTGTCTTCTCAGGCACCGATGGACCGGCCGGTTCGAGGCGCATCTTTGGGACAAGAGTTCGTGGAATAGCATTCAGAACAAAAAAGGAAGGCAAGGTGAATAAATTACCTGTTAATTACGTAATTAATTACTTAATTAGGAGATCTAAAACTTATTGCAGAAAATTCACTTTTAGTCTCTATATTTTTAAATTATAATAATCATTATTTTCAGTCATGAGATAACAAAGTCTTTATTAATTTGATTAGACTAATTTTAAATGGAGTGTTTAAAAGTGAGCATTATATTAAAAAAAAAAAAAAAAAAGGTTCAATTTTAAAATATGAAGGCTAAATTGAAATGAGATACCAAATTTAGGGACTAAAAATGTAATTTGCCCGAAATTATTTGTTTATTCGGTTGATTTCTTATTTATTTATATATAAAATGAAGCACTGATTTTGTTTTGCTGACTGTGTATATGGGGCTTTCCCTGTCATCGCCAACTTTCATTTTGCGCTTTTGTCGCTGCTCAGTTTATTTGGGTGAGCTCTCTGAATTTTTTAAATTAAATATATTTCTGGACACGTGGCGAGCTAATGGTTATCTTCTTCTTCCGGTTGAGAATTTATAAATATATATATATATATTTTTTAAATTTTTTCAGGAGCTTACGATAATGAAGAAGCTGCGGCGCGAACTTATGACCTCGCTGCCCTCAAATACTGGGGACCCGAAACCACCCTCAATTTCCCGGTACGTTTAACCTCCGAGGCTAAAATGGACATTTTTCGTTTTTTCATTTTCTTATTTTTCTCCATTTATTTCATTAAATCTTCATAAAGCTAAATCTCTATCTCTAAGTCCTATATTTAGCCCCAGAAATTGACTTCTTAGCCATTTATTTTGAAGAATATTGTATAACTATGGACGGAGTGTATAGTATCACCGGCAATTTTAAGAGGCCCATTTAAAATGTGGAGTTTTTTTTTTCCCCTCATTTATCTATATTTTCAAGTGCGGCAAAGAAAAAGAGTATATTTTATAATTGAACTTTGGTTAAAATATTTACTCAAAAAAGAAGTTTTAATGAATCGATTGGTTTCGATGCTTTATTTGGTTCATTTGGTCTCTAATTTTAGTATGTACAAGAAAAGGAAAACTTTTTTTTTTTTTTTTTTTTTTAATTTACTTATTTCTCTATATATATTTTAGAAATTTGTTTACTTCTTTATATTGAAATTAGTATCATTAATTTTGATTAATTTCAAATTTATTATCATGATTAATTTTAATATTTTTTTAATTACATAAGTAAAATAAATTTCAAAATATATAATGAAAATATTATATATATTAATGTATATCTTATTCACTTTGATTAGAACACACATGCAGGATTAAACTAGCTACCATAAATTGAATTTATTATTTTTTAGCAAATTAAGATTTTTAAGATCCCTTATTTAATCATTATTACGTCCATTCAAAATGATAAATTAGTTTTTCTCTTAAAGAAAATGATAATTTAGTTTATTTTTTTTAGTTCAACTTTAGAACCTGTGATGGTGTTGATATTAGAATACATTAATGCATCTCAACTACCGTTTTTATTGACATTTATTTATTTATTTTTAAATAAAAACAAACATGTGAGTTACAGAATATAAATGTGTGGGGGGCCAAAAAAATGCAGGCAGAGTCGTACACGAATGAAATGGAAGAAATGCGGAAAGTAACAAAGGAAGAATATTTAGCGTCGCTGCGGCGGCGGAGCAGTGGATTTTCCAGAGGCGTTTCTAAGTACCGCGGCGTTGCCCGCCACCACCACAACGGCCGATGGGAGGCCAGGATTGGCCGTGTCTTCGGAAGCAAATATCTTTACCTCGGAACTTACAGTACGTTTTCTCTCTCTACTTTTTTACTCCACGTGGCAATGCCACGTGTGACTTTTAACTACGTGGATTACTCTGTCTGAAGTTTTCCCAGTCTGTCAGCTACCGTGGCACCCTCTTTCTTTTTTGTTTCAGACCCAGACCAATTACTTTAAAATATAAATATGAATTTCTACCAATAAATAGCATAAAAAATGTTTGAATTTGTTTTATTAAATAAATAAATGTTTTATCATTGTTAATTGGAGGTTCGTGTCCAATCCCAAATCATCAACGGTTGATTAGGTTAGGTTCACCTTCCCTGAATTTGGGCGTCTAGTTTTTAATAATATTTATATTTCTTAAAAAAAACAAATAATATTTTGTATTAATATTGGTTATAGATATTTTTTAATACAGGAGGTGTGAGATTTCATACCATGTAGTACATGTCACTCTCCTCCTTTTTGACACGCACATTTATATTATATTCTAATCTTTTTATTAAAATATATCTTAAGCAGGGGTAATTATATTCAATATTTTAAAACTAATAAGTGAAACTTTTGCAAGTCCTGCTTACCAATTTTTTTTCAAAATGATTTTTTAGATCAATTTTTAAAAATGATTAAAAGGCATTTAAAATTTTTTTTTGTTTTACGACAAATATATTTTGATATCCATGACATTAGTCCAAGTGCATGCTAGTGGGTTCAAACAATCTTAAATTAAAATAATAATAATAATAAAACAATTAAATATATTTATATAGTGATAACTTAATTAAAAATAATGAATTCTTAAGAATTTGATTGAATATTTGTCTGGTAAGAATAATATGTATTAAAAAAAAAGGCAATGAACTTATTTTGAAATTTGAAGGTATAATTTTAGGAAGGAGTGGTCCATGGGGGTAAATAATTTGGGGATAGGGGTGGTGGGGCACGTGATCCTTCATAAGCTATAAAAATAAAAAATAAAAAAGAATAAATAAAACAAAACTTTTGGATCCACAGATTTCCAAAAGTAACGAAAAAGTACTACGTGGGGTCACGTGCCACTTCACTAGCCTCTGTCGGGTGGGGAAACTTTTACATCTGTACTTTCATTTTCCGGGAGCCCAGTTTTATTTTAAATACCAATTATAATTCACATTTACATTAATTAATATATATATTTTTTAAGAGAATATATATATAACTACAGTGAATTTTTTTTTTCAGTACTATATATATATAGTACCGAAAAAAAAAATCACTGTAGTTCTTCGGTCAAACCAAAATTCACGGACATGAATAAACTGTTGTTTCTCTAAATCTATATGCTCAATAAAATCCAGTTGTTCTGCATTCCTGCTTTCAATATTTTGACTTTTTTGTATAAAAATATTTTTTAATGGATAAAATATCTTTTTAATTCATAAACTTTGAAAAGTTCAATTTTAAATTATGGATTTAAAGATTTATCGTATTTTAATTTTTGTAGTTTCAAAAATTCAATTTTAATATTTAAATTTTGAATTTTATTCGGTTTCAGTCCGCAAAATGTAACAACAATTTAAAATTGGTCTATCAATTTCTTTATTTTTTTGTTTTTCTTTAAATTACCATCTTCTATAAAATTTTAAAATATATTCACATTATTTTTATTTATTAATATTATGGAACACATTTTGATTAATATTAACTTTAAATTTATTATTAAATTTTCTTGATACAAAAATTAAAATTGGACCTTTGAAAGCTTATCAACTAAAATAAAATAAAATTCAAAATTTAAGGATTAAAATTGATATTTTTAAAATTTATGAACCAAAATGATATTTTACCTTTTTTTAATCTATTTTCTCAATAAAATATTACTTTTTCACTTACCCGGAGACCATGAATAAACTGTTATAAGATCTGTTTTTCTGACATGACTGTAATTATTTAATTGATTTAGTTTCAAAAACTATCATAATCACGTGATTTCTTATCAAATTCCCAAACCAAACCCCATTTAGAAAGTGAATCCTGCTCAACCCCTCTGTTTAATCAACTTCTTTAATCCCATTAAATTAATCACATTTTTGTTTTAAGAGAAACAAAACTAATCACATTTTTGTTTTAAGAGAAATTATATTGTCACACAATAATTACAAATGTAGTTAAATTTTAAAATATTTAAATTTATAGTCCAATACATTTTAATAATATACTCATTAATACAGTGTTATGTATTATTAATACAGTATTATAATAAGTATACGACAATTTTCATTAATACCATTAATTACAGTTGCTAAATTTAAAAGTGAGTATAGTTATAATTATTTTTTAAATTTGACTAATCTTATAAATTTCTCTTATTTTAATTAATTTTTAGACACACAAGAAGAAGCAGCTGCAGCTTATGACATGGCTGCAATTGAATACAGAGGAGCCAATGCAGTTACAAACTTTGACATTAGCAATTACATTGGAAGATTAGAAAACAAACCATCAGTTTTAGCTGAGCAACCACAACAGGATCCCAATTATTCCCCTGTTTCCTCTGAAGGAGAAGTAGTACAACAACAACCGACATTCTCGAACCCGTCGGGCCTCCACTTCTCTTTGACTCTTCCGTCGATTGAGAGCAATACCTCGGGAATGTGTGTCATGGAGGAGCCTACGCAAGGCGATAATGATCTTCATTGGTCTTTCTTAGACACGGGATTCGTTGAGGTCCCTGACCTCCCGCTCGAGAAATCAAGCGAATTGGCCGATTTGTACTTTGACGAGATCGGGTTCGACGACGACATTGGGCTGATATTCGAAGCGAGCTTAGAGAACAAGAGCATTGAGGGTAATAGTAAAGAAGAAAACGAAAATGTTGGGAAGATGGAGATGAACAATGAGAAAATGAGATTGTTGTCAACAACTACTACTTCACCATCATCTTCTTCAATAACAACTACCTCAGTAATTTCTTGTTAATTTAGTGTTTGAAAGAGGATATTGTTGAGGTTTGTTCAAGAGTAGATGAAAAAAAAAAAAAAAACTATAATATCATGTTTATGGGTTTTTTTTTTGGGTTTGGTTTGGTTTGGTTCAAGGAGGATAGGGAGGAACTAGAGGGGGGGTTGCTTTAGGTGTTTTTGTTTTTATTTTGCTTATTTTATAATTTCAGCTAGAAATAACTTTTATTTTCTCAAGGGTTGTTGTCCAAGGAAAAAGCCAACTAACATACCTAAAACATATATATCTTGGATAACTCAACATGTTATTTAACCCAAAAAAAAAAAAATCTATGACAACAAGCAAAGTTGTCCCCTACCTCTTTCTAATTTATTTCACCTTAGGTGACATTAAAAAATATATATAGGTATAAGACCGTTTTCCTTTGAAAGAATATATAACATTACAAATGCGAGTGGAGATTCAAATAGCTTTTTTAAAAAAGTATATTCAAGTAACTTTGAAGATTCTAAAGTCAAAATTTAAAGTCTTATTTGATAATTATTTCATTTTTTTTATTAGTCTTTAAAATTTAAGTCTATACTTTAATTATTTTATCATATTATCTTTTTTTACTAGTATATACATCATAATATTTTTAAATTTTAGAAACAAAAGAAAGTAGTTTTAAAAAAACTTATTTTTATTTCTAAAATTTGGTTAGCATTCACGTACTTAAAGAAATATGAATACATTATAGAAAAGATGGTACATATTGCAGAAAATTTTAACAAAAACAAGCTTAAAATACAAAAACTAAAAACAAAAAATCAAATGGTTATCAAACTGTAAAAAAACCCGACTAAAATAGCAGATTCTAGAAGGATTTTACTAGCATTCATGATAAAATAACTCATTAAAAATAAGATTAAAATAGTCAAACATGCTTTTGCGGTAAAGTTTTAGCTCTTGGCCAGGATAAGTTTAAACAGTAATTGGAAAACAAACAACAACAACTTAAAATAAGGGTGAGTAATGGGAATTACTCAGTAAGAACTCTCACCTAGAATACAAATATGCATACATCAGCTCAACACGCTCAGACTCAGAGCTTTAAGCTCAAAACCTCTAGCCTCAACTAATTGGGGAAGCACAACTGGTCCCACTCATTCAGGTACTTGTCTGGCCTATTTATGTAAGGAGCTCAACTGGTCCAAGTGATTATTATCAGGAACATAACTAGTCCTACTAAAAGGAACTCTACTGTTTCTATCTAGTTTAGGGACACAACTGGCCCTATCAAAGATTAGGAACACAACTGGTCCTATAAGACTACTAGTCCTATAAGACTGGTAGGAACGCTACTAGTCCTACAAAATTAGGGAACGCAACTGGCCCTAATAAAAGATCAGGAAACGCAACTGGTCCTGATAAAACTTATAGGAAACGCAACTGGTCCTATAAGACTGGTAGAAACGCTACTGGTTCTACAAAATTAGGGAACTCAACTGACCCTAATAAAGATCTAGAAACGCAACTGATCTTATAAGTTACAATCATTCTAATTACTACTCAGCGTCCCATACTACTGAGCAGTATCAAGCACAAGGAATATTCGTATAAAAATATGATAAATAAACTATCAGTAGCTCAAAAAACAAGTATAGAAGTCAACGAGGTCAAACTTAGCTCAAAGATTAAATCCATGCATCTTATAGTCAATCTAGCAAATAATCAATCAAATATCAAACAAACGAATGTATTTAAGGACCACACAACCCTAGGTAAAAGTCCTTACCTTTGAAGATACAGAACTCCTCAAATAGTGTGTTAAAACTCTCAAACGAGCTACGAATTTGGACCTAAAACAACCACAGCCTAGAATTAACATTTGGACATAAAACTAAACTTTTAATTTTGAGAACAAAACACATTCCAACCCCAAAATTAAAAGGAAAAATAGTTAATCAATAAAACTCATTTATAAGATACCACATTTTCCACAAGATTCTTATAAAAAGAGTTTAAAATAAATATTTCTCAAATCCATAATCAAGAATATTTAAATAACCAAATCACCACAAATAATTGACATTTTAAATATACAACCCAAGCCCACAATTATATTGTAAGGGTCCATTAATTTTAAAATAAAATTTTCCAATATGAATCCAACAATTAAACAAAATGAGTTTACAAAAAAAAAAACCAATAATTAAAACAACCCCAGCAGTTTAAATAATTCATTTATAAATTAATAACTAAATCACAAGAGTTACTTTAATAGAAATAATTTCCAGCAACCTTAGCACACTAACCATTTTTTTTTTTTTTAAAAACACATCTGCAAAATGAGTCCAAGAATTATTTTAGACAAAATGAATTAAAAGGCCGAAACATTAAAATAATTCCAGCAGCCCAAAACCATTAAATATTTAAAACTTAAATATCAATTAAATGGATAAAAGCCCAATACCTCAGCAGCTGGGTCGCAAATCGGGTCAGTGGGCGTCTTCACGGGCGCGCGGGTCTGGAATGCAAGAGGCGGGTTCGCGCCGGGTTTACGGGTCAGGGGTGGGGGGGGGGGGCCCGGAACGTGGGTTTTCCGGCGTTTCTCAGTGATGGGGACACAATTTCGTCCAATTTTGAAGAGATCCAAGATGGATTTTAACACGCATCGGCGGAAATTGAAGGTGGGTTTGGCCGTTTACTCGCGCAAACGAAGTTGCGCTGCTCAGATACCCCTCGGGAAGAAATTCGGCGCAACCAAAACCCAAAACCGTCAATGTTAAAGATAAATGGCGGCGAAGAACGGAGTTCGGCGGCGAAGGTGTGGTTGCGGGTTTGCTCGCGAAGAAGAAGAAAAAGGGTAGGAATTTCTTTCTTTTTTTTTTTTTAAATAACTTGTCAGCCATTAAAACAAGCAAAAGCTAATTTAATTACTATTTTAACTCATAAAATTAATAACCAAGAGAGAGAAACCAAAGGATGCACAATAAAATGCATTTCTTCAAAGAATACAAAAGACCAAAGAACTTTTTTCTTTTTTTTTTTTTAAATGATTTAAAATGTTACTCAAAAGAATTGAGGTTATAAAATAACCCATATCTCCAAATTACCAAAAGTTACCACAACAAATATTAAATTCACAAAATTTAATTTCAACAAAAATCATGGAGCTCAAAAATAATAATTAACAGCCATTAATAATAAATAACTCAATAAATAAAAACTCGGTTCGTAACACAAACATGGCCTAAATTTTTACTCTCAAATTTGATTAGTTACTTCTTTGATTTTAAAATTTGGAGAAAGACATAAAATTGAAAAATAATGCACTTTTTCTGGTCACTAACAAACACTCACATAACTTCATTTTATTTAATTGTCAAAAAAATCCATAAGAAACTAATTAAACTTATTCCTTTTAAATGTTTTGTGATTTTTAAAGTTCTCATTTGACAATAATATAAATACTTTATGTATTATATTTGACTGCAAGACAACCACATGACTCATGATGGTTAAAACACCTCATACTATTTAAAAAAATAAAGACTATAATTCAACTAATTAAAAATACATGGACTAAATCGAAGTGACTAGTTTGTTACTACTATTTTTTTATATATACATAGATATAGACAAACTAAGATATATTCAACTAAAAAATTTAGGGAAAATTATCATTTTAATATTTAGGTTTATGATCTAGTTTCAATTTAATCCTTATTTTAAAATTAAATACTTTTATTTAATATTTGAGTGTTGTGTGTTTTTTAGTTTATATTTATTTTCTTTTAAAAATTAAATTCGCGTTAAAACTAAAATAACTTATTAAAATGAATCTAATCATCATTTGAATCAATATTACTTTATGTAACTAATGATTTTGCTATTTCATGGACTAAAAGTGATCACTATTGAAATATCATGATCAATAGGTATATAGTGATACCGCTGAGCTATTGCTCTTGTTGACCGGTTGAAATATGTTAACTTTCCCTTAAAACTTAAAATTGATTAAACTCTTACCCCTTTCAAATATTTTAGGCCCCATTTGATAACCATTTTACTTTTAACTTTTGGTTTTTGAAATTTAAGCTTATAACAACTATCATACCATATGATTTTTTCTACACGAATATCTACAACTTACTTATATTTGTAGAAACCAAACCAAAATTTGGAAACAAAAAAAGTAGCTTCCAAAAGTTTGTTTTTGTTTTTAAAATTTGGTTAGCATTCACATATTTTCTTAAAAAAAGTTGGATACATTATAGGAAATATGAAACACATTATAAGAAACATGAGAAAAAATAAGTTTGGATTTCAAAAATAAAAAACAAAACCCAAAAAATTATGAAATGGAACTTTACTTATTTGATTTTATGGGCTTTCATAGAATGGAAGCCATCACTCATTATTGGGCAGTGGGCAAGGCCTTCAAGTCCAATAACTGACATCCAAATGTCTTGTCTATTTAGCCCACTTATTTAATAATATAGTTCCAATGTTGCCATTTATAAATAGTTCCAATAAAATGCTGGATTTTTATTTGTTAGAAACATGTTCCATTTAGTATAAGACACACGTGCATTATATAAAATCAAAGAAGAACTACACATCACAATCGTAACTTTATCTTCTTCTTTTTTTTTTTTTGTTATGTAGAGATAATTTTGATTAACTTGTTATATATATATATATATTTATTTATTTCTTAAAGTTCAAGCTTCGACAAATGGGAGACTACAAATTCTAAGTAAATTGTAATGCAATTAATCAAACAAGCCAAACACGCTACAAACCATTTTGAATACTTATTATAATAGTAGACTATCATAATATGAGTTATTATAATAGGGTTGAACAATTATTATAATTAAGATGAAAGGCTATGGTTACTCAATTGGATGTCTAAAGGTGAGATGAATTATAATTACAACCTCTTAATCCATCCTTAAATGAAGTGCGGGTGCATATTATTACATGTTCATACCTATAACAAGCATCTTATACATATGTAATTCTATCTTAATTAGTTAATCTTACACATATACAATAATATTTTAGTTCTGATTAGATTGAATTGAACGAACAAAAAATTGGCTTATCAGAAAATTGACTCGAATAAAAAAATTATAAAATTATAACTCAACTCTTAAGAAAACAATAACCCAATTCATTTTTACATTTCGAGTTAGATAGTTTGAGTTGTTGCCATTATCTTTTAATTACAAATATGGTCATTTAAAAAAATAATGATCTAATTATACTTTTGTCAACAACTAATGGATTATCTTTAAAAAGAAAAAAAAACAAAACAAAACAAAAAACAAACTTCCGGATGACTTTTGAGCATAGTCATCTTTGGGATATTCAATTTTTCATACTCCATATATTTTTGTTGATTATTCAAAAAAATAAATTAAATAAACAAACCAAATTTTGTCATAAGCGTTTTTTTCTTCTGTGTTGACAAATACTTTATTATTATTATTATTATTATTGAAACAGAACGTTTAAAATATTTAAGGAGAAAAATCAATTATTGGAATTTGGTAGGAAAAATATGAGAGATGAAAAAAAAATGGTACAACCCAACAATCAAAAATAGAAAAAGTATTTAATGAATCTAAACCACTAGATATATGGTAATTACCGTTCATCTCTTACCTGTAATTATATAAAATTGCTAGCTGGTGACGACTTTCTCAAATAATTATTAGAAAAATATAAATATAATTTTTCTATTTGGTTATTATATTTTAAAATCAAACATTTTATCCGAGACCAGAGAGAAAGACGTCCCGTGGGTAGGGGGAAAGCAAAAACTTTCTTTAGCGGTTCGTAGGTACTTTATTTGATCAGACCCCCCCAGCACTGGACTTCAAGAAGAAAGTAATAGGACCTCGACGGATAACGGCCATCGATCAATAGCTGACTCCCCGTATTTTTCGTTGGCCAAGCCCTTTCTCTATTAAAGTTAAAAGTATGCGCTCCGCAGATTTGAAGTGGTCATAATTTACTGAGTACTCGGTATAACTCACGCATTCGTGTACAAACCTGTGCGCAGTAAAGGTCGGAGAAGGGAAATCACTCAGGTGCAAATATGCTCGACTTAAAGGTTTAATCTCTAAGTTAATAAAGACTAAGATAATAACTATATTCAATATATCAATGAAGTTATTACTTTAATCTTAATGTTTATTATAACTTTAAAATAAACAAGTATAGAAGGAGATTCAAAAGTTACACAAAAACTAAAATAAAAATGATAAAAGTATAAGTGTTTGATTTTGAAAGAAAAAGAATAAACATATATTTTCCTCTCATTTCTTTGTCGATTAAATTTCAAAAGAGAAAATTAAGAATTTTACCACTAATTAATATTATTTAGTTGACACATTTGAAGATGTCAATTGTAACTATAGATACGTAAATTGTCAAAACTAAAACTAAACTCTATCGGTATGATGGATTATTCAAATCTAACATAAAGACCAAATGTATTAGAAATTTTCCTAATTTCTTTGTTGGTCAAATTTTGAAAGGGAAAATAAAGAATTTGACAAATAAAATAGTTGACACATTTGAATAGATGGATTATTAAAGAGATAAATTGTTGCAACCAAACTAAACTCTCTTGACACATGACATACAATTTGATAAACACAATATTATATCTTCTAATATAACTATTTGTAATTCTTTTTTTTCTTTTTGAGATTTAACAACGAATGGAGCGAGAGATTTGAACATGTTGGAGATATTCATTCTGTCTTACATTCAAAAGATGAAGAGTCTTCAATATATTTATAAAATATATAAATTACTTTCCTTAATATCAATCGGTTTTGAAGTAGAATCTTATATTATCTAATAAGCTGTTAGATTCCAACTCGACCGAAATATAAATTGATAATTCAAACGCAATCCAAATACTTTAAAACTTACTTATTTTGTTATATGGCGGGAGAGCTATTGGTTTCGTGGCCTACCTTTAGTTATTGAATTTAAGGAAAAAGAAAGATGTGAACGCTGGCGTGGCGTTAATTTGATCTTTATACATTTCACAGCCACAAATTTACGTGGAAAATTACCTCACGTAAATTTAATAATGCATTAATTACAAAATACATATGCATTAAAAAAAAAAAAAAAAAAATTCCAGAAAATATTTGTATATATAAAACTAGAAGAGAAATTGTTGGTTGTGTCTCGTATCGGATTCTCTTTCTTTTGATTAGCCGTAGAGGGAAAATCGTTGGTTTCAGGTGACTTCTTTTTATCAAAGCTCTCTCCAACTTTTTCTATTGCATTTTGTTCGTATCAGTTCTATGTTTTAGTTGATCGGCTTTAGGCCAAATCGATAACTTAATTGATATTTTTGACTTTTTAGTTCATTCGATAGAATCTGGAAGAAAAAGAAATTGTTGGTTCGATTTAAATTTTAGTTTTAGAGTTTTATTGATTTGATTTTGTTGAGATATAGTTTGAATTTGTAATTTTTGGAGACAACAATGTGATGAAGAAGATTTTAGGATTTGTTGACAGTGTGTGTATATATATTTCCATTGAATTTTTATTGATTTTTAAAAAAGAGATGCAATCCCCATAATAGACAATGTTGACCTGAAGGACACCATAATAAATATGAAAAGACGTTGATAGTTATTATTATTATTTTTTTTATCGATAATATTAATGTACACTAATTGCCTTCAGTAGGGCATGGTAGGTCGGTGTTAGTTTTCACTAAAAATTGACATTGAAACCGACTTCTCAATTGCTTAAAAATGACATCAAAATCTACTAATTGATTAAGTTGGTCGGTTAATTTATATATATATATATATAAAAATATTTATCATTCATTTTTTGAATGAAATTTTAAAAATTATTTTTAAAAATTACATAACCAATCATTTTTCAAAATATATTTAAATTTAAGATAATTTTATAATAATTTAATAAAAAATTCAATTAATTATATAAAAAAATATTAATATTAATATTATATAAATAATTACCGACAAATTCTAGATTAAATATGTTTCTTGAAATTCTAAACACTCCTAATGTGTCATTCTATTTATTCAATTCGGTACAGATCAGTATTTATCTTTGTAACAAAAAAAACGTATTTAACTCTAAAATTAATTGACGTGACAAAACTTTTTATCCTCTTTATTTTTATTATTTTATATTTCAGATATTTATATATATATATATATTTATATATATATATTTTTTAAATAAGAAAGAAGTCAGATTAGATTTTTTTTTTTTTTTTTTAAACAGCCAGCCATCCACCTTTATATATATATATATATATTTATATATATTTTTTTTTTTTAAATAAGAAAGAAGTCAGATTAGATTTTTTTTTTTTTTTTTTAAACAGCCAGCCATCCACCTCTAAACATCGTTGAAGTAAAATATAAACTAAATGTGTGTTTAAATTACAAATTTACATATATATATATACTTAAAATTAATGTATGGAATTTCATAAACATTTTGAGCTAATCAATTTTATAATTATGGTAGTAAAAACACTCATTTTGCCTCATCTTCTACAATATTTTTTGTAAACTTTCTGACAAATATTAAATAGTTTAAAAATAAATAATTCAATTTGAACATAATCCAGATGTTTAATATTTGAGAGTCCAATCCTCCTCATATTTAATTATAATAGTAAAAATATACATAGAGGGGAAAATGAGGGTGGATAGAATAGTTTTGAGTTATTTATTTATTAATATTATATTATAAGTTAAAATACGATTTTGGTTTGAACTTTTAAATGCCTAATTTTAATTTCTAAACTATAATTTTTGTTTTATTTTGATTTTTCAACTTTCAAAAGTACAATTTTAATTTTTGAATTTCCTACAAAGTTTTAAAATAGTTTTGGGTTAGAAAAAAACTTAACCATAATTAAAACGATGAGGTCGCAAAATAGTAATAATTGAACTTTTAAAGTTGGAATCAAAATAGAACAAGAAAAATAATACAAAGATTAAAATTGGACATTTAAAAGTTCAAGGACCAAAATGTAACTTCCATGATAGTTCAGAAACAAAAATAGTAATTTAACCTATATAATATATGTTGATGCCGAAATTTGGTCTTCGAGATCAACGGTGAATTTGTATTCGATCAGGGACGAATTACCTGCAAACAAACAAAATCTAGACACCAGTGTGGTGTGAGCCACGCCGCCTCCGATGCCTAAGTCAGTCGAGATTGAAAGAGGTAGGTAGGTGAGTCAAGTTTAGGGTTTCAAATTAGCTTATCTCTTGACTAAATGACTTGCATATATATAGGAGGCGAGTGACCACTTTGGTAAAAATAAATATTGATTTATGAAAATATTCTCCTATTTGGGTGAATATTTCTATGTTAGCAAATTTTCCTTTTTGGGTCGAGCCCCAAATAAGGTCTACGCGTAGATAAAGAAAAATGATGAATATGGACGAAAACGGCGTGCAAATCGGAGCTAAAACGGGGGAGATATGGCAAAAAAGGTGAAATGGATCGAATCGACCGGGTTAGAGACAACCCAACAGGGTCGTCGACCCGACCCGCCAACCGCCACCCAGGTGAGCACGCGGCGCGCACTCATGAGGTGAGCTGCTTGGCCCGCGCGAGCATGAGGCAGGCCTATGGCTCGCGTGGTCCGCCCGCCTTGGCGCTAGCGAGGCCTACTCGCTCCGGTGTCTGTGCGGCCTGTTTGCCAGGGTGTCAGCTCGCTAGCCTACTCGAGCGCCCGTGCGGCTTCTTTGCTCGGTTTAGGACCCGCTGTCGACTTTCTCGGACTTCATTCTGTCGGGCTGACGTGGTCTTTGGACCTTCCTTCGTGGGCCCGATTCCACTCCGAGTGACCCAATTTCTCGGGCTTAATTTTGCCCATAACAATATATATATTTTTTTACCACGACTAATTTATTTTATTTATTGATTTTATATTATATTATATATATTTTTTACAACGACTAGTTTGGGAAACAAAAACGCAAAGTTTTATAATTATTATTATTACGTTTCAAAAAAAAAAAAAAGATATATATACTAAGATTTACTACGATTTTTGTATAATTCCAATTAACACTTAAATAAATTATGTGCAGGATGCTTAAATTTTTTACTAAACTTTTGAGTCCATGGATGATGGAATGTAAACAGGTCTGCTTTCTTTAATTTTCTTCAATAAAAAACATTTTTTTTCCTTTCTCTCTCTCAACAAAAAAAAAAAAAAAATGATTGAGAGATAACATGTTTAAATGTTTTTAATATTTCAAAAGAATGATAATAACCATAATTTAATTTGTGTCTTAATAATTAACAACCACTAGTTATGTGTCCGAGTTTCCAAGTTATTGAAAAGAAAAAATAAGTTAAATAATAAAATAGTACTTATATAATATTTTTATTTTCTTTTAAAAAACTAGGTTATAGTACTAAAAAAAAAAAAAAAAAAAAAAAACTAAAACTAAAACTAAATTACATGTTCATAACCAAAAGTTTATGAATTTGAATCGTTTGAATTAAAAAAAGTGATATTAATAATATATATTAAATATAATGATAATACTTATAAACAAATAATAATAATGATAATATAATTTTGAATTTTATTTTATTTTATTTATTATTTAAATAAAATTTAAAATTTAGTAGATTTTATTTAAAATACGACTAAACTGAAAATCATTTAATTTCATTGACAATTTGAATAAAAAATTTATTTTAGAAATAAATTATAAATGTATAAATATTCATTTACTAATGTTGTTTTGAAATTAATTCACATGTATGTATGTATTGGAATTAATTCAAGATAAATTACAATAAAACAAAAAATTATTTAGTTTGGATGAATGGTATAGTATTATCAACATTTCATTAATATATAAGTATATAATTAGATTTTATTTTTTAAATGTATGTATTTATAAAATTTTTATAAATTATGAATTCAATATTTATCCTACATACTTTTATATAATAAATTTCAAAAACATAATAATTGTTAATTTTTAAAGAACATAATAATAAAAAAACTATGATAAGTATGCATTTTAAATAAAATAAATACCACTAAATAATATATAATAAGTAAGTACATAGAAATAAGGTAAGACGAATGATTTGTTAAGAAAATTGTAACTAATTTGATATGATTAGGAGAGAGCAAATTCAAATCTTATTTTTGACCATTTATTTTAGAATGATTGTTTTGATTAAAAATATATATAAGTAATAAACAAAATTTTTAATTGAATAAAAATATTTTTTTAATTGATAATTATTGCAAAAAAAAAGAGAGACACAAATAAATAATAAATAATATAAAATATTATCAATTAGATCAAATTGATGAATTGGTCGAAGATGTCAACTTTAATTCTTGATTAAGACAGTAGACATTTGAGCCATGTTTATGACAGTTTTGTTTTGAATAAATACTACGAATAAACATTTATTTTAAATATATATAAAAATTAAAGATACAAAAAATAATAATAATAAATAAACGAAATATTAAATGTATAATAAAGAAGGAAATCAAAGATTAAAAAAAAAAAGTATGTGGGCCCACGCGTCGAGTTATTCGTGGGCTGTTGGGCTAAATTGTTCATGTTCGCAGGCCAAACGAAAGGATGGACTCTTTCCTTCCTTTCATTTCCCCAACCTAAGTACTTTTTTATATATATAATTTAACTGACATGAAATATAATATTTATAAATATATGACTAAATTATGAATTTTTATTTTTTAAATTTAACTAAGAAAAAGTTCGAATTCATGATATTGATCATGAGCAAACACTAATGACACTATATTAGTATGACTATGAGTAATAAATTAACTTGGTCTTAGTTTAATATATTTAGTTTGCCAGCAATTACAAATGACATTAATTATTTTAAAACTTGTATCAACTAATAAAGATTAAATTTTAATTTATAAAATTATATAAATTAAAAATTATCTTTCTATAAACTATAAATACTAAAGTTTTGTGCGTTAAAAAAAAAAAACTAATAATAAATAAATAAAAATAAAGTTTAGTTTAGCTATAAATGTTTGCAATTTTCAACTATCAGATACAAACTACTTCATTTACTAAACCTCATATTATATAAATATTTAGTTTAGAGACTAAATTAGATTTTTGGAAGTTTAAGATTAAAATTAAAAGTTTAAGGACAAAAATTGTATTTTACCGTTAAAATATTAAATTTGAGGGGTTGAATTTCAATTTTCTCCTGAATTTACCAAAAATAAAAAGTAATAAAAAAGAAAATCAAAATGGCGTAAACGATCTAAAATATTTTTCACTGCAAAAAATGCTTTCTGCAAAGCTCTTGTTCTCTTCTTCCTCCCTAAATCAAACTGAAACATCATCGCCATTTCCATATTTCCATTGCTTTAACCTAAATTCCTATTTCGTATTTCGATTTCTGCAACTGCTATTCTCATTCACATTTTCAGGTAAACCTCCTATCTCCGCCGTATTACTTGTTTCTCATACTCGCTATTTGATTCTGTAGTTTGGATTTTTTTTTTTTTTTAATTTTTAAATTTTTTATGTCGTACTTGTTTTTCGATTGAATCTGAGAGTGAATGAACAATAGTTTAAAGAAGATATAGGCAGTGATTCTGGAATCGGAGGGCTTCAGAAGAGAGATTTGGAGACGAGAATGTTCGATTCGTTCTCTTTGGATCATTTCTTACTAATTCATTTGATAGGAATTGGAAATTAGCTTAAACATACCGATTTTAGCGTCTCGTCATCGATTTTAACTCTGAAATATCTGATATAACATTTGGAATTTGCGATTTCATGACATGTATGTGAAATGTGCGATAAGTGGGTTCAATTTGTGTATAATTTTGGTGTTTTCAGGGTGGATTAACCTCTCACAGATGGAAGATAGCCAGGATTCTTGTTCAGGTGGTTGCGGCTTTGTGCTTGAGTTGGTGGTTGTGGACAACAATGGTGAACATCGACAACTTGAAATACAAAGACCCTAAGCAACCGGTTTCTGTTCGAGTTGAGGACCTTCTTGGCCGAATGACTCTGGAAGAGAAAATCGGCCAGATGACACAGATAGACAAGAGCGTTGCCAATGCTACTGTTATGAAAGATTATTACATTGGTAAAGGCAATTAGTCTAGCATTTAATGATGAAATATTTCATGTTCAATTTTTTATTTCTTAAGTTCTGGTTTAGAGTCGTTCAGAGTTCTGTTTGGTGTTATTTTCAATTTTTGCAAGTGGTATATTCCTGTTCCTGACCTGGTTTATCTACCCTGAATGGGAATTGGTCTAGGCCCAACTACATATGATTCTTGTAGGAAACATTTGAGATTGAATTAACACATAATCTAGAGGTTATTGGGTTGGGTTCCATCATGACTTGACACAAGTAGCAAATTATTCAAAACCCAAACAATAGCTATTCAAAATTTGATTATCAGAGTCAAATGACAACTTTTCGGGAAGGGAATCATGAACTGAGAATTTTTTTTACAGGAAGTGTGCTAACTGGTGGTGGAACTGAGCCGCTTTTACATGCTAGTGCTCAATACTGGGTTAACATTATAAATGAATTCCAAAAGGGTGCTCTTTCTAGCCGATTGGGTATACCGATGATGTATGGTGTTGATGCTGTTCATGGCCATAACAGCATTTACAATGTTACAGTATTTCCTCATAATGTTGGACTTGGAGCTACGAGGCAAGTGATGTTCCTCTCCTTGTAGCCATGCACATAAAAATTGTACTATACTATTGTCAGTGTTATAGTTTATATATTTCATTTACTTCATATACATCTTTAATGTGGTCTTAAGAATTGAGCTTTGTTGAAGTTTGTCTACCTAAAAACTCAGTTTTCCTTTGGGAAGTAAAACATTATTTTGATAGTGCATTCTAGAATCAAGAATGTTCTCCCGAGTCCCATTCAGCCATTCAGTGGTTGGATCAAATTCAATTTCTTCACCTTTATTCTTTGCTTTTCCTACACAGAAACCCTGGCCTAATTCGAAGAATTGGTGCTGCAACAGCACTTGAAGTTAGAGCGACGGGAATGTCTTTTGCATTTTCTCCATGCATTGCGGTAAAAACTTTCTGCTAACCATTAGCTAAAATTTCCAAAAGCATATGTTTGATCTACTATCTCACTATGTTTTAATGGTAAGCTTGATATATAACAGTCTCTTTCCCTGGAAACTTTCTTTTAGGTTTGTAGGGATCCAAGGTGGGGAAGGTGTTATGAAAGCTACAGTGAAGATCCAAAAATTGTGCAAGAAATGACTGATATTATACATGGTCTGCAAGGAGAGCCTCCTGCTAATTATGGGATGGGGATTCCTTATGTTGATGGAAGGTATAGCTCTGGAAGATGTGGATACATATACCATAACTGTATTATTGATTAAATCCTCTATAAACAGAGATTGATGGTACAGTTATGAATGAACTGAAATAACCATCTAATGTCCCCAAGGGGTGGCGCAGTGGTTGAAGATTGGGTTTTGAGGATATGCTCCCCTCAAGGCTGTGACATTACTCCTTCGATGTCTCTGCTGCCTAGCCTAGGGACGGGCGTGGTTACCTTGTTTCAAGAAAAAGAAATAACCATCTAACTAACCTTGAACTATACTAGAGTTAAGAGTGAACTATGGTTAAAGAGCCAATATAGCAGAAATGGTAAAATATATATTCCTGTTAGTCCTCAAGAGGCAGCCTCGTTGGTTGAGACATTGGGGCTTTCAAAGCATGCTTCCTTGGAGGTCTCAGGTTCGAGCCTCACGAGTGAGCTTAATTGTAAAATCTCTTGTTGTCTTTAAATTCCGTGCGCGAGTGCCCTAGTATAGGAGCGCAAAGCTTCGATTTTCCGGTTTAAAATAAATATATACTTATGCATGTTATTTTCATCAAATTAAGAGAACTCATATGACATAAATGCGTAAGTTAAATATGGAAATGTTGCAGATTTAAGAATGGAGATTTGCGTATACTATGCAGTCTGCAAAACTGTTATTCTTCAACTAAATCATTAAGATCATATCTGATTTTTTGTAAACTCTCTTTATTCAGTAGACTGGTAATTGTTCTTGCAGTAAAAAAGTTGTCGCCTGTGCAAAACACTTTGTTGGAGATGGTGGGACAACTAAAGGCATCAATGAAAATAATACTGTTATTGACAAGCATGGACTGCTCAGCATTCACATGCCTGCATATATAGATTCGATCAGGAAGGGTGTATCAACGGTAATGGTTTCGTATTCTAGTTTGAATGGAGTAAAGATGCATGCAAACCGTGACCTGATTACTGGCTTCCTCAAGGGCACCCTTAATTTCAAGGTATGTCTGACAAATTAAATTTATTTTGAAAAACTATCTTCTGTTTTTGAAAACCATGTGCTGATATTTTACTTCTGCAATTATGTTACTGACTGATGTTTACTGATTTCACCTTTGTGCATTTTCAGGGTTTTGTCATCTCAGATTGGGAAGGTCTGGATAGAATTACTTCTCCACCACATTCTAATTACATGTACTCTGTCCAAACTGCAATTTTAGCTGGCATTGACATGGTTGGTCTATCTTTAAGGATACCTCAAATCAAACTTAAATTGTTTATATGACTGATTAGTCGTTTGGGGTAATATTTATGTAAGGTATCCAATACCTTACCAATTTCCAGATAATAACAGAATAATACCAAACACCAGAAGTATAGAAATAACAATAGAACTTCAATATATTCCAGATAATATAGTCAAATCCAAGATTACTTTAATACATACTAAGGGAAATAACTAGACAAGATAAAAGAAACGATAAGCTGACCGGTGATGTTTGAGAGCCACCGGAATCTCTCCTCCAAGTCCTTAGACCTAGCCTCCACAAAATCAGCCTCCCCTCTCCTTCCTATACTAGAGTATTTATACCCACAAAATAGTCCCAGAAATACCCACCCCTAGGTGCTTTCCCCAAATTACCCCCTTCTAGAATGATCCCCAGAATTAGGATCCTTGCAATTTATTAAACTGATGTTGAAGTATTTAGGCTTTTGTTCTGTGTTGTGCAGGTTATGGTTCCTTTCAAATATGTAGAGTTCATTGATGATCTTACGTTTCTGGTGAAGAGTAATGTCATCCCAATAGATCGTATTGATGACGCTGTCAGGAGAATTTTATCAGTCAAGTTCACAATGGGTCTTTTCGAAAGTCCATTGGGCGATTACAGCCTTGTCAATGAGCTTGGGAGCCAGGTCTGATAGCACACTATTGCCTAAGATATAGCTTGCTTAATTTTTAACTGGTTATTTCAGTTCCAGTGAAGTTCATTGCTAAGAACGGAACTTACTAGAATTGTATTACGAAATCAAGAAAAAGGAACTACAAGATAATCCCTAGGTGAAAGACACCTAGAACCTCCCTCTTGGAGAAACTAATCCAAGCCCTAACTCATTCTCATACATTTTGATACCTCTATTAATTCTCCACCCTCTTATTTATAACCATAATCCTCTAACTAACTCCTCAACTAATTGCTAACAGACCTCTATAATATTCCTCCGTGTCTCTATTCTTTTAATGTCTCTCGATACCTGGCCTAGGGACAGACATGGTTACTCCGGTTATAGTAGAGCGAAGCTCCGATTTCTTGATTTCCAAAAAAAAAAAAGATCTCCAAAGCTCAAACATATCATTAATCTTTAGGAATAAAATCAAGTGGAGTGATAAGTCTCATGATGTCAAAAATAGTGTAGCTCCAGTGACATCATGTTCAACTTGATAACCATGAGGTTACAGGTTCGAATCCCTCTACCTCAAATATTATTCAATAAGTCTCATGGACAGATTCTTGTATCTATAATTGATAGGCACATAGAGACTTGGCAAGAGATGCTGTGAGGCAATCACTCGTACTGCTGAAGAATGGGAAAAATGATAGCCACCCGCTGCTACCTCTTCCAAAGAAGGCCCCGAAGATCCTTGTTGCTGGCACTCACGCCGATAATTTAGGATATCAATGTGGTGGATGGACAATTCAATGGCAAGGGTTCAGTGGCAACAACGGTACAAGGGGTATGTTTTTTTTCATTCATTCTTTGAACCATAAATCAAGAGTTTTTGGAATTCAAGATTTCTTCATGCACAAAAATATTTCTCGACCAATTGGGAAGATCTCTGGAAAAAGTTCTTAGACTGAAGTCTTATTCTGGCATCGTTCCAATAATTTAGAGTTGGGATTCAGAAAGTGACCCTTGTTTGCTAGCCTAAATGTGCCTACTAGGAGATTCTTATAAAATGAACATATTTATAATCTATGTAGATTATTTTATTGGGAAATTAGATCTTCATGTATATCATAACAAAACTTTTTTTTTGGTTGAAAATTGAATGAAATTCAAATATGCTCGCGTAAAAAAATCAAGTTCAAATTGAGATGAAGAAAATAAATTGCAAGTAATAGAGAAGGAAGAGACAAAGATTACAGTGATTTGAGAAAATTACCATCTACTTTTGAACCATAGAGCCAAATTCTATTACTTGCTTCTCAAGAGTCAAAATACAAAAAGGGGAAGAAAGAAAGAACAAATAAAAAATTCTAACTCCAACTCTCATAATGGAGAGCTTATATGGAGGAACAAAGGTGTACATAAAAACTCACAAGGAAATCCTAACTCAAATGGAAAACAAATAAATAATGCGAGTCATAAATTACAACATTTTTCAAATAAACCGGTTATCCCTTCTTTTTGTTCATACTTCAAGTCAATAATAAACTTTCTCCTGGAATATTAGAATACTGATCGATGTAATATTTCCTTTTTCCCAATTCACAGGAACTAGCATTCTCGCTGCCATCAAATCAACAGTTGATCTACAAACAGAGGTTGTATTCCGTGAGGATCCTGGCAGCGACTTTGTTAAGTCCAATGACTTCTCATATGCCATTGTTGTTATCGGCGAAACCCCATATGCCGAGACCAGAGGGGATAGTACGACGCTTACCATGTTAGATCCAGGTCCAAGCATCATAAAAAATGTTTGTGAATCTGTAAAGTGTGTGGTGGTTGTCATTTCTGGAAGGCCAATAGTAATGGAACCATACATTTCATCCATTGATGCTCTTGTAGCAGCTTGGTTACCTGGCACTGAAGGCCTAGGAGTCACTGATGCCCTATATGGTGACCACGGATTTAGTGGGAAGCTTCCAAGAACTTGGTTTAAATCTGTAGATCAACTGCCAATGAATGTTGGAGATCCACACTATGATCCACTTTTCTCTTTCGGTTTCGGACTCTCGACCGAATCGGCCAAGGACCTTGCCACAAGGTAAAGTGTTCATATCCTCGCTACCAATGAATGTTGGAGATCCATGAAGGAATAACATAGATTTAGTTCGTTGGAGATTGACCTTCTAACCAGATCTAGTTAGGAAAATCTTTATCTAGATTTTATTATTGTATTTTTATATTTAAATCTTGCCTATGTATTTTCCTTATGTATAGAGAAATTGTATCCAATAATACTAAAACCTATTTCCTCACTTGTCTAGATTTTCTCTTGGTATCCAAGAACATAGAAACTTATTTCCACAGCATTGTTGATGGGGTAGAATGATGCCTGGTGTTTAGTCCTGAATGTTGTTAAAATACACTTATGGTGGATGTCTGGAAATGTCTTATTAATCACATAAAGTGTACCTCCTTTTTTCAATAACTATTTACCTATCTAGGGGCCCCAAAGTCCTACCCCTTATATTTTTAAATTTCAAAAAAGTATAATCAAGTTTGAAAAGGATAGAGATAGAAAACAAATCTACCTGGAGTAATCACGCTTGTCCAAAATGTACAAATTAATGTCACAGGTGGGTTTTGAACTTAGAACTTCGAGGGGAACAACTTTCAAATTTCAAGCCTTTAACCTCCGCATCATCCTTTGGGGACATTTCACATGTTCAATTGGCAAGAATCAATTTCCTTAACATGTACTCGTTCATTGTTTTTAACATAGAGTCATCTTGCTTTTGATAAAGTTTGACGAAATTCTACATACATTCCACGTTCTTTAGCTATGTGGTTCGTGGCTCTAGAGTCTACTGTCCACAAATGAGTTGAAAACACATTTTTATGTAACAAATTAAAAGAAAAGAGTCAAATAATAATTATTACAAAAGATGAAATAATTAGGCAAAGAATGACAAAAAAATTGCATTATTAACATGCAACCAAGAAACATTCTGCCAAGAAAAAAACCTAGTGACCAATAGATTATGGCTTCAAATCTTTTTTTTTTTTTTTTTTTTTTGTAAGTCATCCAAAAATTACTTAACAAATTTAAATTTTCAAATGTTTATAACTTTGTCTTCTTATCCAAATTAGGCTTATAATACATCATTAGGAAACTCTTGATATTCACTCCACGTTCAACTAAGAATCGCACATAAAATTTCCGCTTAAAGAGAGATATCTGAAGTCAAAATTTTTTGGTTTAAATGTACTTTAAAAATTGTAACTTTTTGAAATACTCATAAAAAATCATAACACTTTTGTAGAACGTATCCTTGAATAGAAATGAAAAATATTATATCATCTTGATAAGTATACTAAAAGATGTCGTTGAAGGGTTCTTAGCATTCATATAAAAACTTTTAAAAATTGAGAGAAAATATCCTAGAAATCGTATTTTATGCTCTGATACTAACGTAAGGTTTTACTCAAATAGATCGATATATTAATTACCTCTTGTATTGTCTGCAACAGAATTCACAACAAAACATGAGAAAAATAAAACAGTCCACAGAGAATAATCATGAGTAGTATACTTTTATCATTTCAGTCCTCAAGGGGTAGCACAGTAGTTGAAGACTTATCTTTGAGAGTATGTTTTCCTCAAGGTCTCAAGTTCGAGACTCACCTGTGACATTACTCCTTCGATATCTCTCATGCTTGGCCTAGGGACGGACGTGATTACCTTCTTAAAAAAAAAAAAGAAATATTCTTCTCTCAAAACAAATGTCCATTCATAGAATGTAATTTGAATTACAATATAGGTTACTAACTTATTTTATTTATTTACAAATAAACAAATAAATAATTTAAAGGTAACTTAATAATCTAATTACGCAAATAACATATATTTAATTAATTATATTGAGAAATTGATGCCCAAATTGATATTTATATATCTAGTGGCTTAGTGTAGTTGAAATTTAAAATGTACATTATAAGATATGCACATTATCGAATCCAAGCAAGGCATCTCTCTGTCTAATAATTTACATATATTGTAAGAGAAGTCGTCACGATCTCATCCATCTTGTCTTGTGTTTTCTTATCGACTTTGAGTTCAATCTATTTCTCTTTCATTTTGGTGTTCAAATTCATCTTAACTTCGTTTTTCTTTCTTTCTTCTTCGCAATCGGATCGGCTGTAGAACCAGAGAATCGCCCCGGTTTCGGTCCTTCGCGGTTTCAGGTTAGTGATGATATATATATGTATATGCTGGTTTCTGCAACATTATTTTTTCTTTCCGAATTTGATTGATTTGAGATTGTGAATTGTGAGCATGACATTTCCATTTTGCCGCATTCTTTTTCTTCTTTTCATAGAAAGGGAAAGAAGAGTAATACTCATGAATTTCTACTAAGTACTTGATATAAACTTATCACTTATTTGTGAAAATTATAATGTGTCACATTTTCAAATATTATTTCTTTTTTATTAATCAAAATATCAAATCATCATATATTTTATATATTCTTTAATGTATTTTTTATATTCTCACAAATAGTGGTAAGTTT
>JBBMKA010000003.1:1580648-1593166 GCA_037833695.1 Sechiopsis laciniata | reverse complement strand
AAAATATCTTTTTAGTCACTAAGTTTTTTTTAGTTATTTACTTTGTTTCAAAATTAAATATTTTTTAATTAAAAAAAAGTCGGATACTCTTTTATAATTAGGATGTAGAAAAAACTGACCACTTGAACAATCTAAATTACTCAACCCAAATTGTAAGAATTAGGTTGAATTATATATATTTTTTTGGTTAAGTTGGGTTTTGATTTTATAATTTTTGTTGGGTTGAATCATTTCTTATAACATAGTTGTAAGAAATATGCGATAGATAACCTAAGTTTAAGTATTGTATTGTGCATTTTTTTGCTTTATTTATTTGTTACATATTTACGAGCTAGGAATTAAATTTTGAAAGGAAAAAAGAGATTAACATAATCCGAGCACCTAATCTAACCCAACCCAACCCAACCATAAAATATAGAGTTGAGTTGAGTTGCTTTAATATGGTTGGATGGGTTGAGGTTAGAGATGTCTATTTTTCTCGTGGGGACCCTCCCCTAACGGAGCGGGGAACGGGGGGAAAAATTCCCCGTGGACGGGAGATTTCAAATAAAAATATATTTGTTGATGAAATTATCTATTCATTTGAATATTTTTCTTTAATAATTAACATTATAGTTTAAATTTATAGATATTTTCTTAGAACATCTAATTATTTATAAGTATTGTCCAAAAAAATATTTAAAAAATGTAAAAAAAAAAATTCCCGCGGAGAATCCCCACCCCGATTCCCGAGAAAAAAAAATGGAAATTTTTCCGAGGACGGGATTAAATTAGGTGGTGAGGACGGGGATCGGGAAGCCATTCCCTGATCTCGCCCCACCGACGTGGACATCTCTAGTTGAGGTTGGTTGGACGAGTTAACAGATTCACGAACTCAAAAATTTAAGTTGGTTTAAAAAAATCTCATAAGCCAACAAGACTATGGACACACCTACTTTCCCTTTTACATTTTAATAATGTTATATTTTAATTTTTGAAATAGCAAAATCATTAACCATCCAACAAAATGTTGATTATAATGATACTAACATAATGTTAAATTCTAATATATGAATGAAGCGATCATTTTGATTGGGATCGAATTTGTGATCATGGTGTTGTACTCATCTACAACCAAACAATGAAATTTTTGCGACACTGATTCATTCGGTTGAATTGTTAATATTGTAATTTATAGGGTAGAAGATAGATGATTTAAATGGTAATAATCTTTACAACTAAATTACTTAGAACAATAATTTAATGACATTAGGATATACCTATCAACAAAGATTCGATTCTCCATTGCCTGAGTTAAAAGAAAAATAAAACGGAAGTATATAGATACTAAGTCTAAACTCTTCGTTTTCTTGATTTTTTATTTTTAAAATAAAATTTGTTTTCTCATCATTTTTCTATCATAATTTTTGTATTTCGATACCGAAAATAAAATTTTGAAAATTATTTTGTTAGGCTTGATTTTATTTATTTATTTATTATTATTTATTTAATTTTTTAAACATATAAACTCCTTATTGAAAAAAAAAATTATGGGGCCAATTTTAAATTATATTAGAAAATCTTAAAAATTTAGGTGACCACCATAAAAAAGAATATATCTTAAATAATATAAAAAAATAAGAAAATTTACATGTAAAAATTGTAGTTATAAGTTTAAATTTTAAAATGAATAATAATTATTAAACAAGATTGTTACGTTATCATAGTAAACTTAGTTTAATAATAATAAACATAATTCTCAATTAAAATACGCCTGTTGCACTTAAAATAATTAGAGATGTTATTTAACAACCCATATGATAATATTTGGAAAATTTTACCAAAAAGAGTAAAACTGGAATGACATATTTGATGATTTCATACAGTAACAAGTTATTTCCAATTATATTGATTAGTGATAATTCATTTCAATTATACAATCACAAAAATCAGTATTTAACTCTCATTTTATTTAAGAGTAATAATACCTTTACGTAGAATTTGTAGTCTCCTCACCCAATTTTAAAAAGAAAGAAATAAATAAAACTTTATACTAAAAGAGTTTATTTCCAAATTGATTTTAATTGGAAAAAAAAAAGAGGAAAATTTGAATGAAAAAATGAAAGGCACGAAGAATTTGCCACTCAACTGTCTGTTGTCGCCCATAAACCCACGATTTTGCTTTCTACTTTTACGGATTCACCATTCCCCAGCTTTCATTTCCAATTTCTCCATTTCTCCATTGCTTTGAACTTTAACTTCTTTCGCATTTTGCTTTCTGCTTCTGCCACTCTCATTCACTCTTTCAGGTAATCTCTCTCTCTTCTCCGCCGATTGTGGGTTTGAGTTAGAACTTAAACTATAGTGTTTCATTCATCGCTCATTGTAATCTGGGTTTGTTTTTATTTTTTTGTTCTTCAATTTACTTCTACAAACTGATTGCTGCTTGTTGAACTGAGAAGGAATGAACTTAGATTTTATAGGAAATAAGGTAGCGCCTCTTGATTGAAAAGGGTTTACTCAAAAGCTTTCATTCTAGACCTAGGGGATTTTGGAATTTTATCACTGATTTTCTTGGCATGCAAGTGCAATGTAAATGTTATGGAAATCGAAAACAACGATCAAGAATCGAAGAGTACGTAAGACAAAGAATACATAGGTTTACATAGTTCACTAATATTGTGTTAGCTACGTCTAACTGGTTTGGTTTATTTAGGAGATAACAATGCATTTGGCAAATGGGGCAAGATGTTTAAGAGATTATATATAGTGAACTGTCATAGAACCCTAATACGACACAGTGATCCAAAATACATAAACACCACATACGACATAGAAACTCAATTACGTATTTGATCCTCGCTCCTGTAATCACAATGCAACATAGTTAAGTAAGTCATTTCAATTGCACAGTAACTGGGCTTGTTTTTTGTATGTTTGTGGTCTTTCAGTGTGGTTTAAATTCTCGGGGAAAGAAAATGGCCAAGATTTTGGTTCAGGTGGTTGTGATTCTGTGCTTGGGTTGGTGGTGGTGGGCAATAATCGTCGGTGCGGAGAACTTGAAGTATAAAGATCCTAAGCAACCCGTTGGTGTTCGAGTTAAGGACCTTCTTGGCCGGATGACTCTGGCAGAGAAAATTGGTCAGATGGTTCAGATTGACAGGAGCGTTGCCAATGCTACGGTTATGAAAGATTATTTTATTGGTAAAGCAATAGTCTCTCTTTCTTTCACACTCAGTTTTATCTGATAAATTATTTCACTCTCTTTTTTTTTTCTTTTGGTTTAGAGTAGTTCAGACTTCAGAGTATTGTTTAATGCTATTTTCAGTTTTGTGAGTGCTATATTCATAATTTGGTTTATGCCTACCCTGGATGGAAGTTGTTCTTGGGTCAACTACATTTGATTTTTGTGTAAAACAGTTGAGATGGTGAACGGTTCGCACTTGCCCAGTTGTCACGAATTTGGTATCTTAGAATATTGCAGTTTTTAGCTTTCATTCAGTTTCAAGGAGACGAAAACTGAGGATTAATTGATATCATTTCCATCATAATGAACACCATTTTGTGTCATTTTTTGAAAACCTTTTGTTCAAGGGAACTTTTTCCAGAATTCTGAAATTTATATTATTTCTATGTGTCAATTAGTTGAAGCGATGTTGAATTCATTGTCAAGGGCATATAGTCTAGTGGTTATAGCATTCCATTATAGCTTGTCACAAGCAGCAAAGGATTGAAGAACTTCTCATTGTTTTTTTAATCAACTTCTCATTGTTGTAACACCCAAGCAATAACTATTCAAAGTTTGATTATCCAAGTCAAATAACAACTTTTCTGAGAGCATGAACTATGAAATCTATACAGGAAGTGTGCTAAGTGGCGGTGGAAGTGTGCCGCTTCCAGATGCTCGTGCTCAAGATTGGGTTGACATGATAGACGATTTCCAGAAGGGCTCTCTTTCTAGTCGATTGGGCATTCCAATGATTTATGGCATTGATGCTGTTCACGGCCATAACAATGTTTACAATGCTACAGTATTTCCTCATAATGTGGGACTTGGAGCTACCAGGCAAGTATTTGATAGGGTTGTTATTGGGGATATTTTAGGGGTATTTTAGAAAATACCTTATGGGGTTTTGTTAGACATTTATTTATATATAGAAGGGATGAGTATGTAAGATATATCAAGTATTTTAGCTATTTTGGTATGAGCAAAACTTACCCACTTCCCAGTAAGTACCTAGTCCGTACTCTCCAACATATGTGAGGACAATAATGTGCCACATATATATATATAATACATTAAAAAATTATATAAAGTGATGATTTGACCAATGCTATGTTACCTATGTGACATATTATTATCCTCACATTGTATTGGGAAGTATGTATCCTACTGGGAAGTAGGTAAGTTTTGCTCTTTTGGTATTAGTCTTGAGAGAGTACTCCCAAGAGTGAGGGAAGTTCCAAGTTCCTATGAAAACTTAGTTATCTTTTGATTATGTGTTGGTTGATATAATTAAATTTGCTCCAATTCATCAACTTAGGCTTTTGGATTGATTGGTGATTTAACATAATTCAACATTATGTTATTTCAATATTATTATAGAGTTTGGATTTTAGTTCAGGTCCTATAAGTATTTTTCTTATCTTGTAGCCATGTGCATGAAAGATGTACTAAACTATAGTCTGTGACTCAATGTCTATATAGATCCTTTGCTCTTTGATGTGGTCATAAGTTTAACCAAAACTTGTGCTCAATTAAGCTGCGTTGAAGTTTGTCCTCTTAAAACTTTCCAATAAAAATTTGTTTTGATGGAGCATGGTATTCCATTGTATATTTCATTTCATTGTAGCTGCATGCAAATGTACAACTTCTTTACATTTGTTCCTTGCTTCTCCTATACAGAAACCCTGACCTAATTCGAAGTATTGGTGCTGCAACGGCACTTGAAGTTAGAGCGACAGGGATTTCTTATGCCTTTGCTCCATGCATTGCGGTAAACACATGTTGCTCATTTCTAAAAAACAAATGTTTGATTGAATATATCACTATTTATTTGAGTAAGCTTTATGTATAATAGCAGACTCTTTCCCTTGAAACTTTCTTTTAGGTTTGTAGGGACCCGAGGTGGGGGAGGTGTTATGAAAGCTACAGCGAGGATCCAAAAATTGTGCGAAATATGACTGAGATTATAATTGGTCTGCAAGGAGAGCCTCCTGCTAACTATCGGAAAGGCATTCCATATGTTGGTCGAACGTATGGCCTTTGAAGATGTAGAATTTTTGTTTTTGTTTTTCAAATATAAATTGTGAATCCATGCAAAATGTTTTCTAAAAGCCTTTTCACACAGTTGAGGAATGTTTTCCTCTAGTCAAGAGAAATCATATGGCATATAAATGTGTGGATCCATTTAATATAACATTATGGAAGTTGAACATGGGTACATTACATTACACACTTCGAAATAGAGCATTGCATCCCGTGAAACTGTTATTCTTCAACCAAATTACTGAGATAATGCATGAATTCTTTGTAAACTCTGTTCCTCTCTGCAAAATTATTTAAGCATACTTGAATTTTTCTTGCAGTAAAAAGGTTATCGCCTGTGCAAAACACTTTGTTGGGGATGGTGGGACGACTCATGGCATCAATGAGAATAATACTGTTATTGACAAGCATGGACTGCTCAGCATTCACATGCCTGCATATTTAGATTCCATCATCAAGGGGGTTTCATCGGTAATGGTTTCGTATTCTAGTTGGAATGGAGCTAAGATGCATGCAAACCGTGAGCTGATTACTGACTTCCTTAAGGGCACCCTTAAATTTAAGGTATGTCTAACAATTTGAATTTGTTTTGGAAAACTATTTTCTGCTTTTGAAAACCATTTTCTGATATTTTACTTGTGCAGTTATGCTTCTGTCTGATGTCTTACTAATTTAACCATTTCCATTTTCAGGGTTTTGTCATCTCAGACTGGGAAGGTCTGGATAGAATTACTTCTCCACCACATTCTAATTACACGTACTCTGTCCAAGCTGCAATTTTAGCTGGCATTGATATGGTTGGTGACTATTCTCTTTAAGGATACCTTAAATCAAACTTGGACCTTTTTTTTTTAAAGGAAAGAACCAAGCTTAATTGAGATGAAAAGGAAAGAATACAAGGGCATACGAAAAATGGGGCCACAAAAAAAAAGCCCCATTACAAGGGATTTCAATCAACTTAGACTGAGTAGATTGTCTCCAAGGGACGGTCTCGTTGGTAGAGACTTGGGGTCTACAAGATATGTTCCATTGGAGCTCTCGGGTTCGAAACTAATGAGTGAGCTTAAATGTGAAATCCCTTGTCTCCCGGATCCAGGCCTTGAGACAGGCGTTGGTGCCCCTAATGGGGAGAAACTCCGATTCCCAGTTATATAAAAAGACTGAATATATGACTGATCGGTTAGTGTATTTAGGCTTTGTTTCTGTGTTCTGCAGGTCATGGTGCCTTACAAGTATGAAGAGTTCATTGATGATCTTACGTTTCTGGTGAAGAGCAATGTCATCCCAATGGATCGAATCGATGATGCTGTTGTGAGAATCTTATCAGTAAAGTTCACAATGGGTCTTTTTGAAAGCCCCTTGGGCGATTACAGCCTTGTCAATGAGCTTGGGAGTCAGGTATGACTCCCACTATTACAAAATATATAAGTGACTTTATTTGTAATTGACAAATCAATTTAGAAGCATTTATATGTCATACATATCTTCTTTTCATTTCCATTGCCCTTTAAAGATTTCTCATCAATGGATTATAAGCACGAGGAGGAGATTAGTGGAAGGATCTTTTGATTTTTGTTAATTGCCCCCCCTATAACCTCATCTTAAAGTTAAATATAAACTTCTCATTCAATTTAAAGTGTGAGAAGTAACATAATTCTGCATCTATAATTAACAGGCACATAGAGACTTGGCAAGAGATGCTGTGAGGCAGTCACTTGTACTGCTGAAGAATGGGAAAAATGATAGCGACCCGTTGCTACCCCTTTCAAAGAAGGCCCCAAAGATCCTTGTTGCTGGCACTCATGCTGATAATTTAGGATATCAATGTGGTGGATGGACAATTGCATGGCAAGGGTTCAGTGGCAACAATGCTACAAGGGGCATGTTTCTTTTCACTCATTCTTCAGAACCATATTTAAGATCTTCAGAACCATATTTAAGATTTCTTCTTGCATTTAAATGTCTCCTAGCTAGTCGTAAAGAACTCTGGAAAAAGTTTTGCAACAGAAGTATCATTAGTTGTTATATTACAGAGTTTTCCTTTGGACTTCTGAGATATCGAAACTTCCTCCGTTAAGCCAGATTATTCTCTCCTTATGTTCATTATTCAGGACCTTCTCTTTGATATTACAGCAGAAATCATTTTAGATTTCCCTTTTCTAATTGGCAGGAACTACCATCCTCGCTGCTATCAAATCAACAGTTGATCCAAACACAGAGGTTGTATTTCGTGAGGATCCTGACAGTGACTTTGTTAAGTCCAATGACTTCTCATATGCCATTGTTGTTATTGGCGAAGCCCCATATGCTGAGACCGTAGGGGATAGTACGACGCTTACCATGTTAGATCCGGGTCCAAGCATCATAAAAAATGTTTGTGAATCTGTAAAGTGTGTGGTGGTTGTCATTTCTGGAAGGCCAATAGTGATGGAACCATACATTTCATCCATTGATGCTCTTGTAGCAGCTTGGTTACCTGGCTCTGAAGGCATAGGAGTCACTGATGCCCTTTATGGAGACCATGGGTTTAGTGGGAAGCTTCCAAGAACTTGGTTTAAATCTGTAGATCAACTGCCAATGAACGTTGGAGATCGACATTATGATCCACTTTACCCGCTTGGTTTTGGACTCACAACTGGATCGGTTAAGGATGTTGTCGCGAGGTAAGTAAATATTACTCCATATTGACTGATGCTCTATGATTTCCCTTGCTCTTTCGGAAT
The DNA here is from genome assembly GCA_037833695.1 of Sechiopsis laciniata. Lineage (NCBI taxonomy): Eukaryota > Viridiplantae > Streptophyta > Magnoliopsida > Cucurbitales > Cucurbitaceae > Sechiopsis > Sechiopsis laciniata. The sequence continues at coordinate 1,585,195 of JBBMKA010000003.1, read as the reverse complement.
CATACTGCTTAGAAAGAATAGGTTCTACGAGTTTTTTGACAACCAAATATAGTAGAGTAAAGATGGTTCTTCCGCAAGAATAGTTGTGTGCAATACATTAGCCTAACTCTCACAAATATCAAAAGATTTTTTTGTTTTGTGTATTTCTTGAAGAACCATATTTTTTTAATGCCAAGTCACGTTTAATTTTTATTGAAATGCCGGTAAGTTTGATCAGACACTCATGAATTAAATAAAAAAAAAATTCTTTTTTTTTTTTTTGAAACATTTCAAATGAGAGTATGACCCAACTTGGATATCCACCTTTTCTTCGATATTTTCTCATCTTGTGAACTTTGATAGTTTCCTAATATCCACCTCTATAATGTTTCATATGATTTAAACTTGCTAATCCATTTTCTTCATGTGCTTACTTGTCCATACATTATTTATCCCAGAAGGAAACATTTCAGTCATTAAGATGTTCTTTTATTTTTTTACTTTTTGATACATAGGTCGACATCGGCTGGGATTCAAGGAACAACATCGTTTATTGCAATGATCATTGCTACAATAGTCATTTGTATATTGTAGGTACACTTCTAGTTCTAATCAGCAGTAAGCATTGGTTTGTTGAAGACTTCAGTAGATATTAGTTTGTGGTGGTTTATATGAGATTGAAGTAGCTAAGACATCTTAGTTTCATTCATCTTAACCTTATTTTCTTTATAAATTTGTCCTCTCCTACTCAAAAATCAGCTATTCCAATGATTTCTATTGATAGAAGTCGTGAAAAATGTTAAAATTAATAAATTTGAATGGAAGAAAGTCGATTATCAAATACAACTTTTAATAGCAGAATTTTTAAATTTGTTGTTATTTTTATATTATAAAATAATAAAGACGAGGACAAAAGAATGTAGAGAAAAAAATAAAAAGTTTAAAATTTATAAATATAATAAACGGTCCCTTTTTTTTAGTATAATACGATTAAGGATTTGAACTACAAGTGTCGTGTCAATACATTAATATGATTGAACTATGGTCACTTTGATGCCAAATAAATAGTTTCTGTATTAATAATTGCTAACAAGTGATTACCAAAGTAAGTAGGTGACTTAACTATTTAGATGTAAATGAAATAGTATAATTTCTAAAACTCTCCTAAGTTGAATAGATGAAAATCACATTGAAAGGAGATAGGAGGCTATGCAAATGCATGGACATCTTTTCTTTCTTTTTTTTTTTTTTATTTGTAATTGTTTGGGTCAGTTTATTCGCAACTCAAAATATCATGGAATATATTATTTAACTCTATAATATTTGAACGTCAAAGAAATTCGTAGGAAATAAATTACTAAGTTAGTGACCACGTCGTGTGCAAATATATGGATATCAAATTTGGAATCGATTCACCACCATTGAATCTCCTTGTCGTTTAGGTTCACTTGTTAGAAGAGGAGGGAAATGAAGATGGAGATGTGGAGGATTTGAGGCTGAAAATTAATTCATATATACAAGACTCCAGAAAGTCTTTCTATCAAGCAATTACATCACAAAATATCAGCCCCACATTTGCATGAATGCAAAACCACACAAACAAATATATATATAAGTTTCCAAAAAGAGAAAACTATCAACATTAAATATAACAAAAACGAATTCCCAAACATACAAAGTACAAACTTAATTAACTAAAACAATCTTGCAATTTTAAAAGATTGGAACTGAAACTAAACAGAAAATTTTGATGTCTATATATATATATATATATATATATATATAATTATGTACATAAAAATAAAATAATAACTTAAAATTGATTTTTATGGTAAATTTTTATTAATTTTTCTATAAAAATTACTTTATAAATTTAATAAATATGCTCACATTTTATTTTATTTTGATTAAAATTATTAATATTAATTAATCTTTTTTTTTTATTAATATTAATATAAAGACTAATTTTAAGTTTTATTTCATACTTGAACTAAAATTAGATATCTGAATATTCAAAATAAAACAAAACTTAAAGTACACGAGACGAAAATAGTATTTTAACCAAATTTTTACACAAGAATAATCACAAGTAAATACTCCTTACTATTTGCACTCCTCGATCCATAAGCTCGCAACGATCCACAATCAAAAAACAAAGGGCACAATAGCCTTAACATGGGGAGGGAAATCTTCAAATTTAGAAACGTACCAATTCCTAGTGCCATAGCTTCTGGCAATCAAGAACAAGGCCGAGCCGAGGACGAAGACGAACGCAAACAACGTTTGGGAAACAAAAGCAATCCCGAAAAACTCGATGATCTCGAAGAGGTAGTGAGGGCACACAACCAGTTCAAAGAAGCCTCCCCTTGGAATCTTATACTCTTTATCACCCTCTTTTCTAAGTTTAGAGAGTAAAAAGTGGTGATAGAAATTACCAGAAATTCCAATGCAAAAGAACAGTAAACCAAGCCATTTCAGGTTAATTAGTGGCTCTGCTAAATCTTCTGAAACTATTTGGGCGTAGATTGTGCTAATGGTGAACATTACATAGCTAATTACAGTCAAAACCACTCCCTTTACTGCCATTTTGTTTCCATATTTGTGAATGAATAAAACCTGTCCTCGATAATAAAATCAGCTGTTACATTAATCACGAGAATTAAGAAGAAATAAGTTCAATCTATAGTAACCACTTACTTAGATCTATCAAAACTTTACCTAAATATTCACGCACAAAAAAAAAAGGAAATTTTAGCACTAAATACTCTAATAATTCTAAAATAAATATAAAATGTCGTTTCTGTTCATGCATTTTATAGTTTATTACATTGTCCTTTCACTAAATTTAAAAAGAAATTGCGTTGGATAGTCAAATTTTACAAAATAATTGCAAATGTAGAAACATTTAAAAATATTTGCATTCATAGTAAAAAATACGGTATTATTAATACTCATTATACAATATTATTTTATTATTAATACACTATTTTGTATTACTAATACATTATTATGTATGTATTAATAATACCATATAATTATTAATATGTATGATTATGATTGCTTTTTTTGTGCTAGTATTGTAAATACTTTTCCAATTTGACATATTTCTAAAAAAAACCTCAATTTTAAAATTTAATCAAGAAAATTTTCTTTTTTGAAAGAACAAGAATCTTATTACAAAAGGAACAACACAAATATTCAACTTCTGAAAATACAAATTTTATGGAGGAAAATGATATTTTAACATAAATTTTCTTTCCATTAGATTTCATTTTGAAAACATAGTGTGACATATAATTAATCAATTTAAACCTCAATTGTCCCAGCATCAATTCTAAACAATAAACACCATGCAGGGTCTCAAAGAAAAACACATCATGCATAAAAGTTACAGGCTTCAAAGTCTCTCGGGGGAGTTACCTTGAGTAGCTAAAAATTGAGAGTGGTAGTCAAAAACTCGTTTGAATGTAATTTTTGTGTAGATGAGTTAGAATCACAATCTTATTTGGATGTAGATTTAAAATGAGTAGTTATTTTGAATAGTTAAAAAATGATGTATTTTGATTGTTTTGACATGAATGATTAAAAATGAGGTGTTAGATATGATTTAATTAAAAATAAATGATTAAAAATGAGAAGTTATTTTTAAAAGTAAAAAAAAAGGAAGAATTAATAAAAACTCGTTTGAAGTAAGTTTTCACGAAAGATCTCCACGTAAATCCTACTTAAATATGGCAAACAAACACCCGTCAAACTCAAAACTCCTCATGGATAAAATATTTGTAAAAAAAATAATATAATTAAAATAAACAAACGAAAATGGCTCCTAAATGAATAGTCAATAATGAAAATTAAACTTTCTGTGACCGTCAAGAGAGAGAGAGAGAGGCAAGGAAGTAACGTAGAGAGTTACCTCGAAGATGCGTTTGAAGTAATGGATGAGAAAGAAGGATTTGATGAGAAAAATCCTGGAGAGAAGAAACTGGTTCGGGGTTAGAAAAATCGCGATCAAGGAGACGAAAAAAGCAGGGGAGTAACAGAGGAGCATTGCGGATCGGCTATGGAGGCTGAGGCTCTTCGATTCATTTTTAGGGTTCCAGAATTTGGAGTACTGCAAGTGATTTCCCAGAAATTCAGCGATTGCGAGCAGCACAATCGAAATCAATGTGACGGAAGAAAGAGCCAACAGGAAAATTGAAGCCAAAGGGGAAAACAGAAGGATCGTTGTCGCGGCGGCGGCGGCGGCGTCCATGATCGGCGCAACAAGCAGAAGAAGCAGAAATGAACGGTGAAGGACGATTGCCCACCAGATTTGTAATTTCCCGAAATCGCTTTCTTGCTTTTCGTCTGGTTGCTTCCACCGCCAATGACTCTCTATACGGAGAAACCAACATCATAATAATATTTTCTGTAAAAATACCATATTCCTAAAATAATTCACATGATACGATACAATTTGGATTTCCTGCTATTTTGTGCTGACATTTTTATTATACCTGCAAAATTCCCTCGTAGAAAAAAACATATATATATATATATATATATATATATATATGTGAGGATTTACC
>JBBMKA010000003.1:1570273-1580548 GCA_037833695.1 Sechiopsis laciniata | reverse complement strand
GCAAGAAAATGATTTTTTAGAAGAAAAAAAAACGTTCTCAATTTTCTTTTTATTATTTTTTGAGAAACTCAATTTTCCTTTTATTGTTTGAAGAAAAAAATAGATTAAACATTCCACATATAATGTCTCCATCTTATATCCCAGACGAGAAGTCCATACAATTATAATAATAATAATAATTTTTTTTGGAAAGGAAATCATAATTATTTTTAAAAGAACATAAATTATTATTATTATTATTTGCTATTAGATTTATTTTTAGTGAAATAAAAAAAGAATGGGGCAAATGGATTGGAAATATTTCATATTTCATAGTTTTCCATATTTCTCACAGATCATTCCAGCTTGGCTTCGTCTTCTGATCGGAGAGAGAGATTCTAAACATCTCTTCTTCAATAATTTTTTTTCTCTCTCTCTACAGATTGAATTGATTTCTCTTCCATTACGATGCCTTCTCGAAGAAGAACTTTATTGAAGGTCATAATCCTCGGGGATAGCGGGTGAGAATTCTGTTCTTGCTCTTTTTTTTTTACCTGAATTTTGATTTTGGGGTTATTGGGTTTTCTTTTCAATACTCGATGGATCGACCCAGATCGTTACTTCCCCAACTTAGGAAATTATATCTTGTGGGTTTTTGAATTCGCTCGCCCTTGATCTGGTGGGAATTCAAATGGGGTTTTGAGATTCTGTGTAGTTCGATTTTACATTCTTTGATGCTTTGAGTTTGATGGGTTTTTGTTGCTTTTTTTTTTTAATCGCCAGTAAAAGGTTCTTATTTTTTTGTTGAGTGACTTACTTTCTATTTTTGGGCTCTATTGGACTACTTTATGGAAAGGGGGTTTTTGTATTGTATTGTTGATAGTACTAGAGAAAATTGAAACAAAGGGGTTTTGTTTTTGAGTTTATTAGGCTGTTGTTTGAAGGTTCTGATGTGGGTAACTAATATGATTGGATCAGTTTGTTGTGTTTTAGTTTGTTCCAAATCTACTATGTGGTAATTTGAAGCTTGTCTTTGAATTTGCAGGGTTGGGAAGACCTCTTTGATGAATCAGTATCCTTCTTGATTGTTGAGTTAACTATGTTATAATGCACTATTTGCCATTGAAGAATGGAAGATACTGATTCAAGTTTCTCGTTTTGAAACAATTCTTCTATTTTACAGAGTACCGTTTCTTGATTCTTTATGTGGTTTACCTTAACTTTGAAAAACAGATATGTGAATAAGAAGTTTAGTAATCAATACAAGGCCACCATTGGAGCTGATTTTTTGACTAAGGAGGTGCAATTCGAAGATAGACTTTTCACTTTGCAGGTTGGTGATGTGATGGGGGGAGACTTCAATTTGCCCATAAATATGTTCTTTTTATTAGTACTATACTTAGTTGAATTCCCTTGAATTGGAAGTGATTAAAAAGTGCATTAGCATTTGACCTGTGTGGTGGTTTAGACTTGCACTATCTGAAAATCAACTATGTATGCTTGGTCAATTATAGGAAAAAACTATCATGGGTAGGTCTCGTGGTCAAAGGACCTTGGGGATTTAAATAGGTATGAGCTCAATCCATGATAGAAACCTAACCTTGTAGGATAAGGTGGTTTGTCACATAAGTATAGCGAGGTGTGCTTAAGCTGATCCAAACATTCATGGATATAAAATAAAATGTTTGTAGGAAAAATGTAAATTTCTTGGGTTATCTTTTGAATGGGATTTAGCTAGACCTGGGCCATGGATACTGGCTGCTGCATCCTCTCTCGTAAGGGACTCGGTTGAACCTTTAGAACCCATTTAGTGACATCCCATTCCCATCTTTCACTGACATCCCTTTGCCTGGGACCTATGGCCTAAAGGTTTAATGTAAACCCATGAAGCCAACGAGCAACGAAGAGACTCGGTTTATCCCATTACCCAATGGCTAGAAACATAAAATTTTCCTTTATGCCTTGCAGATATGGGATACAGCAGGCCAAGAACGATTCCAAAGTCTTGGAGTTGCTTTTTACAGAGGTGCTGATTGTTGCGTTCTGGTGTATGATGTGAATTCAATGAAATCATTTGACAACCTTAATAACTGGCGGGAAGAATTTCTCATCCAGGTTCTTTCATCTATGTTTATGAATTATCTTGTTACTTAAATAAGACTTCTTTTGACGCTTTCGCATAACCATCTGCAGGCAAGCCCTTCAGATCCGGAAAATTTCCCCTTCGTTGTTTTAGGAAACAAAGTTGATGTTGATGGTGGAAACAGTAGAGTTGTAAGTATTACCTAGATTTTTATATGTATAATTTCCTCTTTCTATCTTCAGAAGATAGTAGATTGAAATGTTCTGTTTTTCTGAATACTTTAGGTTTCAGAGAAAAAGGCACGAGCTTGGTGTGCATCAAAAGGAAATATACCGTACTTTGAAACTTCTGCCAAAGAAGGCATTAACGTAGAAGAAGCTTTCCAATGCATTGCAAAAAATGCCCTCAAGAGCGGGGAAGAGGAAGAGATGTAAGTTCTTATGGCAAACAATCACTATTTATTTTTAATAATTAGGAATTAGTGCTTTGCTCCATTATATATCCAGAGTACTCGTGCCCGCTTGAACCTGAGTGACAAGAAGGAATTTTATAATTAAGCTTTTTGTGGGTTTCAAATTTGAGATCTAGCTAAATTATCTTCTTTTTCTGGAAAGGAGAGAGGACAAAATTTTCATTGAGAATGTAAAAATAGAAAATACAGAGACAATGAAAACAAAAAAAATATAGTGTTAACTACATATCTTGAAGTTCACCGAGCAATAAAATCTCAATTTCCTTTTGTGTGTCAACAACTCGAGTTGATATAAGTGTCGGGTGGGGAAATTATCTAGTGTTTTCTTCTTCTTTTTATGTTTCACATGGAAGGCCGATCCTGAGTCCATCCTATACCCTATAGCAAACAAAATGATGAGTTATGTAGTTTAGATCTAGCAACAGAATTAGTTATTATTTTTCAACCGAGGCCGAGGCTATAGATATGTAGAATCTATTTCTTCCTAAATGGTTGCGTTTTCTAATTCTTTAAAAATTAATTATAACTTCATTGTTTCTACTTCTGCCTATTAACTCTCAGTTTCACTGAACCTTTGTTGATTGATGGTTGCCATGGTATTGCAGATACTTACCCGACACCATCGATGTTGCGAGCAACAATCAGCCAAGATCATCTGGATGTGACTGCTGAGTTCAATACACTGAACCACTTCTTATTCTATTTCATTCTCCAGTAAAACAGAAGTCTTCTATAAAGTTCTTACAGACTCGGGCTTCTTATGCATTTCTATTTGTAAATTTGGCTTTGCATTTGAACGAGTCCGGTCATTATCAGTTTAGTTGTGTTTGATCTATTCAAATTGTGTTTACTGTCTTAGCAATCATTGTTCCGTCTAGTAATTGACTCTGCCTTGGTCTTATTTGTTGATGACATCACATAAGTTTATGTAATTCTTCTTAGTGAACGTTTTTGTGATTCTTGTACTTTGATAGGATTTTGGTTCTTATTTTATGCTATTGGTTCTTGCTACATGATTATTTATACCATTATTTTAACTTAATATGTTAAATTGTTTCAGATTGTAGGCATATGTCAGACAATCAATGAACTAAAAAAATATTTAAATTAAATGAATTAGAAGATTTTGGAAATGAATCCGGTTTGATGTTGTTCAATTAGTTGACAATGAAATTAGAGGTTCAATTTTATACTTTGGTAACTAAAAAACTCAAAACTCACTTTTGTTAGGCATATGGCAGCCGGAAGGGTCACTCTTTTTTTTTTTTTTTTTTAAACAAGTCGTAGTTTCACTCCACTACATATATTTAGGAATATATGCTTATTCTAAAGCTAGACTTAGAGAGACAACAAGGATAACATACTTTAAGACTTCAAATCTCTATCACGAGATTGCCTCTTGACAAAATGATCCATTAAGTATTCTGTTAATTTTAATGTATCCGATCACTCAGAAAAAGGGTGAATTATTTCAATTGGCCAAGTAGTTTATACCAACACAATTACATTGTAGCAAATATATCAAATAATATTCACACTGTAGCAACTACATCGAAAAAGATGGAATGGGCAAATTTCAGAATTTTAAATGTTAACAAGCTAGTTAGTGGGTTTAAGATTTTAAAATGTATGAGTTCATAAAATTGAAGATGGTTTCATTATGTCAGTAAGAAATGAATGTGAAACCATATATTGAAATATACCCTCAAACACATCAATTTCAAAAATCAATCAAAGAAATTATCTTTCTCGATATATATATAGTACAAATATAATCTCTCAATATATAAATCAATATTTATCTCCGGTTTAATGACATGACCGTTATAAATGTTACTTTGAATCTCTCTGATTCTTCTTCTCTGTGAACTAATCTTCTCTTCTTCCCTTTCTTTTTCTCTGTAACTTCTATACCATTCTCTCTTTCTTATTCCAAATTCTACAGAAAATAAACCATTTTTACTGTTTGTTTTAAAACTACCCTACTTTTAACAGAGTTTCAATTTACCCCTAAATACGTGTTTGGTTCACGGATTTAAGCTCGAATTAACGCCGTTTTCAAACTTCTTCTTCCCTACCGATAGAACTCCTTTTTCCATTGCCATTCCATCACCAACCCACTAATGGATTCTTTGATCCCATTTTGAAAGCCACCAGCTCTGCCTCTCTTTCGGCGCAGACACTGGAATTCTGCTAACCACTCTTATGCCCCATAACCCCATAAGTTATGGGTTTCAACTTTTTTGTGGGTTTTGTAGAGCTCCAAAATTGATGACAACTGGTTTTTTTTGTCTTTATTTTCTACATCCACCTAAAAGAGAAAGGGAAAGTTTGTATATTTTCTTTTTTTTGAAAGGAAAACTTTGTAATATATTATACTGATGTTATTTTTTTTCCACTTAATACACTCTTCTTAAAAAGCACACACTTTTAAATTGTCTAAAAAGAACACTTAAAATAAAAGTTTTAAAATTTGTGCTCTTTAAAAATAAAAATAAATAAATAAAACTAAAAAAGTCAAAGCGTTTTCTTAAGAAAACAAATTAAATTAGAGAAAAATAATTACAAAATTAAAAAAAAAAAAAAAAATACTATGTTAAATTGAGGATAGTTGAACATGATTTTATATATATATATATAAAATAAGTTGACTATTTATTTATTTTAGTAGAAAAACATGTTTGAAGTTTTATAGTAGGCATATTCTTAAAAAAAAAAAAAAAAAGTTTTATAGTAGGCTTATCGAAGTCAAATGGGCCTGACTAATTGAAAAACGATGGCTTAAAGCCCAATCCCAATGTAAGGCTCCAAGCCTAGTCCAGCCCAGCGAAGTCGTATGTAATTAAACCTTCACATTGGTTATTTAATTTTTGACAAATTTTTTTTTTTTTTTTTAGATACGACAAATTTAAATTTATAAACACAATTGTCATTTATATGTTTCTTTATGTTAGCTCTAAGTTTCGAGAATTAAGCATTTAATTTTTTTTTTTTAATCTAAAATTTAAGTAATTTCTTAACAAATGTGAAATCCTAATAAAAAAAAATTTAAAAATTGGAGAAAAGATATAATTTTTCTTTTTTATTAATTCATTAGACTAACAAGTTTCTAATTTATTGTGCAAGTTTCCCAAAAGGAGGATTTAGTGTTAAGTTTGAATGGAAGATAAACAACTTATTTGGAGATAGCGGAACCTCTCGACCCTCTCAGTCATTGGGCATACACTAGTGCCGCTAAACAACTGCTCATGTTAGCAATCAGTGCATTACTTTCATCTTCTTCGTTCTTGTTCACGTTGTCTCTTCTTCGTTCCAACTGCTCAATTCTTTTGTATATATATAATTACCTTTAAAAAATGTTAAGAAATATCAAGTTTCGGATGATATATGTTAAAATTTTATTTGAATAATATATCTTTGACATTTTAAAACTCTTGAAAAAATACTCTTATTTGAAATTGATTGTTCTTTTTCACTCTGAAATTGATGAGAATTAATATATTATTCACATTTAAAATGTTATACTAACCATTGGAGAAGCTCACTCGAACAGTTTTGAGTCTATACCAACAACTTTCATTGTCGGCGATATATTAGATTCTTACAGTGATCTTACCTTGTTGTAATGTATAATAGCCAATCAAGTTGATGTACAACTTGATTTTGCATAACCTTACCTTCTTTAAATGTACAATCACCAATCAAACAAATGCATGACCATATGATGCCACATGTAAACTTTTTTACTATATGATTCCTAAATAATCATACATCAGCTCTTTGGAAAACATATAGACATGCATGACCTACATGGAGTAAAAGCATATAAACAAAAAAGTAATTACATCATCAACCACTTTCATTTTATATTTCATCCCACTTTATTGCAGTGTGCAGATCGGAAGTTGAAGAAAACTAAAGGAAACCAAGAGGATGGGTGGCAGCATAATGGCCTCTTGCCTCATCTTGCTAATTCATCTATTGCTTGTTATGGTGAAGATTGAAAAAGAAAAGAAAGAAAAAAGCCACTAATTCAAAATTTAGTTTGGTAACTTGCATTGATGTGAGATTCATGGGTCACAGGTCCACAAAGGCTCTTGCTCGTGGCGTAGAACCGAAGGCAACGATTTAATGTGTACGATGATACTTGGCACATTGAAGTGTTTCTTGTTAACCATTAAGACTCCAATAATCTTAACAATACAATGGCACATTGAAGTGGTTTTTGTTAACTGTCAAGACTCCAATAATCTTAACAATACAAGAGAACTACAAATACATAATAGAACTACAAACACACAAGAACATTATATTGATAATAGATAGAAGTTACAATACCATACCCTTAGCCTTTCGAGAAGGCATTGTCTCTCCCAACTTGTTGAACAAGACAACAATACCAAAATATTTCCTACTTTCCAAATGCCCTAAGACTCCTATTTATAATAAAACTCTTAAATGCTAATTACCATTTCTACCCTTTACATATATTATACTAATATTCCCATCCTACCCTTGGTACTCTACCATTAACCTGCAAGGATCACAAGTTTTGTGTAGTGAATATCTTCATTGCATGTCAACCTTACCCCGGTTCGACACCTCGACCTAGAGCCTATATGTGAATTTGTGACTACATCACATCAATATAGAAAAGAAAAAAAAAACCAAGGATTTCCATTATTTAACATTACACGAGACTCAAATATCGTCATGTCTAGTTTTTTGAAGTTCCTAACTAATTTGTTGTTGCATATTTTGCAGTTTGCAGATGGTGCAAGGGAAGGCTTTAGTGAAATTGATGAGAAGAGCAAGGAGGTTAAGTTTAATGATGATATGGAAGCAAGATTTAAAGAAAAACCCATCATAAAAATGATGACCCAAATGGATGAAGTTGAGCAACAACAACAACACAATAATGAAGCTCATGATTCATCCCATATGAATCACAACATGAACCCTTTATTTAAAATTTTCTTCAGCATAAATGACCTAAAACAAGGTCAAAAACTCCCATTCTACTTCCCCAAAAGAGATCCTTCAAAAATCCCTCCATTTTTATCAAAAGAAGAAGCTGATCAAATCCCTTTCTCCCTAAAAGAACTCCCTCAAATCCTCTCTTATTTCTCCTTCCCCTCAAACTCCCCTCAAGCCCAAGCTATCAAAGGAACCCTCCAAACATGTGAGACCCCACCCATCAAAGGAGAGACCAAACTTTGTGTCACCTCCAAGGAATCAATGGTGGATTTTCTAGCAACTGCCTTTGGCTCACAATCCCATTTCAAAGCTCTTTCCACTTCACATCTCACAAAATCCAATGTCCATTTCCAAAACTACTCATTCATTGAAGCCCCTAAGGAAATTTCAGCACCTAGATTTGTGGCTTGCCACACCTTGCCCTATTCATATGCAGTTTACTATTGCCATTACCAACAAGGTGACACCAATGTGCTTAAGATTCCATTGAGAGGTGAAAATGGAGACCTAGTTGATGCTTTGGCCGTCTGTCACATGAATACTTCCAATTGGAGCCCCTCTCATGCCGCCTTTCGAGCCCTCAATATCCAACCAGGGACCATCCCCGTTTGCCATTTCTTCCCTGCTGATCATGTTGTGTGGATGCCGCTGCCAGCTTAGAGCTTGGTGACCGATTCACTTCATTTCCTGAAGCACACAGGTTTAAATACTACTACTATTACTAATACTTACTTTATTGAACTCAAGAAAAAGAAGTAAATGTTTGGTCGACTGAGTTCAAGTTGGTCATAGATATCTAAGTTTCAGATTCCTGGTTTTAATTATTATGTAAATGTATTATTAGTTTAAATTTCGTTAGTGTTTTTGAACTTTGTATGCTTGAATATTACGAGTTTGGTTATGATTGTTGATAAGTTATTATTATTAGTGGATTATAATTACTTTTGTTTGAAATGCTTGTAATTATAATATGAATTATCATGATTTGTTTTTGTGATGACGATTACTTTTAGATCCTACGATTAAGAAAGTGGAAAATATATGAACAATAATTATCCGGATAATCACTATTATAAATCAGAGTAACCATTATCCGTGGCCCAAATATTAAGTGGGTTGCAATAGGCCATTCATACTCTTCTTTCCTTCATTACAGAATCTCTATCCTCAACTCTTTCTATTACCGAAGCTCTTCTATTTTCATAGCAAAAGTACACGACAGTACTTAAAACTAAGCTCAAACTTCCTTCCACAACATCCTAATTTAAAGCATGTAAATTAGGTCTCCTTTTTAACACTAATTATCAACCTGCTACACATTTCAATACCCGAAAATGGAACCTTTCTCATTGGTATTTGTGATGGAGAGGAATGACAAATCTCTTGACAAGTTCAAAATCATAAAACACTTACAAAAGAACCGTTTGATTCTTCTATATTTGGTTGTCAAGGAAATTTGTAGGAATTAAATTTCTAAGAAAGTAGCCATTCAAATGGATATAGATTAATGCACCCGATACCAAAGAAAAAGCTAAAGAAACAGTATGATGGGAGAGAAGAGTCATAACAAATAACTTTTTTTTATCTACGAGTGTTCGGGCTTGCTTAAGTACATCTCGACTATTCTAACAGAACATACAACCTAATCCTACAGGCTACAACATTTGGATGTCAAGAAAACTCTTAGATTTTTTTTTAGCACTTGCCCAAGTTCGTAAAAAACAACTATTAATGAATTCCAAATGATTTTGAGGGTAGTACTTCTAAGTGAAAGTACGTATGAGAAAACCTCTAAATGCTTGTCTAAACATTTATAGTGTACCTTTTAAATGTTTTTTTAAAAATAATAACACCTTTTTTATTATTTAACCACCCAACATCATAAAAAAGTTGGAAATTGTTATTCATTAGCAGAAGCAATTCTAAGGAATATGGAACTAGGATGTAATGAAAAAATGGAAATAGAATTATTTGAATGCTCATCACGCTTATCTCTAGCGACGGCTTAACCAAGTAAGATGTCAAAATTTATATAAATTAAAACTCTTAGGAACATCTTCCCTAATGACATTATAGTTTAGAAGAAGTGAACTAAACTACATATGACAAAATAATAAGCAGATTATGAAGATGAACCTTCTACTTGATGTGAGGTTGAAGGATGATATTAAATTGGAATTCGCCCACAGAGTCGCCAATAAGCTCCCTCCTGAAAAAGAGATTTCTCGAATACCCAGATATCACGGACAAGGACCTGAAAGAAGATGAATCTTATAAGATTTTATTTGTTTCAATTCAGCATTGTGAAGCGAATCCATTGTAATTTGTATTTAATATGAAATGAAACATTTTTGTAACAGGCCCAGTAATACGACTAAAAAGCACCGTAGATCTGTAAATGTTCAACTTCAAAGGGTAAGAACTATGACTGATTGATTTATTCTCATCTTGTTTGGTAAATACTTGTTTTTAAGACTCCATTTGATAAACTTTTTTTTGGGGGGTTTCTAAATTTAAGTATGTTTTCATACAAATTCTCTCCAAAAATTTCATTTTTACTTAAAGAAGTTATCTCAATCCTAACCAAATTACAAAAACCAAAACAAGTATTTGGAAACTACTATTTTTTTAGTTTTCAAATTTTGGATAGGTTTTTTAAAAACATAGGTAAAAGTAGATATAAAAGTAAGGAAAATTGGAGTAGTAGGTAGTTGCAGGCATAATTTTCAAAAACCAAAACAAGTATTTGGAAACTACTATTTTT
>JBBMKA010000003.1:1524033-1570173 GCA_037833695.1 Sechiopsis laciniata | reverse complement strand
TTAGTTTTCAAATTTTGGTTAGGTTTTTTAAAAACATAGGTAAAAGTAGATATAAAAGTAAGGAAAATTGGAGTAGTTAGGTAGTTGCAGGCATAATTTTCAAAAACCAAAACAAATATTTGGAAACTACTAGTTTTTTAGTTTTCAAATTTTGGTTAGGTTTTTTAAAAACATAGGTAAAAGTAGATATAAAAGTAAGGAAAATTGGAGTAGTAGGTAGTTGCAGGCTTAATTTTCAAAAACCAAAAATTAAAAATCAGATTGATAAATCAATCGAGCCTTAGCTTTTGGTTTTTAAAAATTTGGCTTAAAAAAGACTGCTTCAACCTATGAGCTGCTATGAAAATGATTTCAAAATTCAAAGTCAAAGGTTTTTTTAATAGAAAACAAAAATGGTTAATTTATGAAATAATTACAAAAGATCCTATTGATGAAAATTTTAAATAATAGTTCTGGAAAAAAAAAATTGTTTTTGGAATATGACCTGGGAATTCAAATTTGAAAACCATAATCAAGAAATTGTGAAAAGTGTGATAAAATGATAACTTTTTTAATGAGAAAGAGAATATTTGAAAATCTCAGTGATGTTACAAATGTGCCAACTACTGTACAGTACTCATGCAATTACCTCCTTAGATTTATCTCCAGCAACAACGTCGCCATTAGAATTATATGCTTCAAACTTCTACAAATGCAAGTTTCCATCAGTGAATATCTTCAACAGACAAGAGAAGCTTAAAAGGCTTCAAGGGAGTAGAATTAATAGAAATTTTGGATGAAACAAAAATCACAATTGATTATTGCTACAAAGACCAATAAGGCACCACATTCACCAGATTGCGGAGAAGGCACAAAGTCTCATGGACAAATAGGGTATAGTATGATACTGTTAAGAGTAAAAGAACAAAACCAAAGAGGGCCTTATGGATCTAAGAGGTCATGGATTTCAATCCATGTTGGCCGCTTACCTAAGAATTTTATTTCCTACGGGTTTCCTTGATAACTAAATATTGCAGGTCATGCAGTCTATCCCATGAGAATAGTCAAGTTGCGCGTAAGCTGGCCCTGACACTCATGGATATAAAAAAAAGTATGAGAACAAGAATATGTATAACTCTCAATATACCTGTTTGGCAAGAAGCTCAAGGGTAAGCTGTACGAAAACCTTTTCGAGATCACTTCGATCAACACCAATCTGCGCATGCAGGAAAAGAGCAGGTCTAAGATTATCAAACCAAAACAACGGGAATATTTCCACTTTGAGGAAATTAGCTTGCATAGTGATCATACTGATGATTTTGCTTTGACCAGTTAAAAGAGTGAAGCAATAAAATTTAAAATGTTCTACAAATGTAGAAATTATATGGCTTGGACAAACCTCTCTAAATTTCTAAGTGGTGGCAGCATTAAATCCAAAAAGAGTGAAGTTTCTAAATACGAAAACTACATCTTTTAACATATAAACTAATACAGCAATACCCACTGAGACCATTGTAGATAACTTTGCACCACTCTGCTTATGGGGTCATTCAAAATCGTACGAGGTTCTTTTGAGGAATGGGTATTATAGTTGACATAGTTACGCGCTTTTGAAATCAACCATCAATTTTAAGCAATCGTGTAAATATAGGTAGTTAGATCCTTGGTTTAAAAATTAGACAGCAGCATTCTATTTGGATACTTAATTGTTGAGAAAAAAAATATTAAGAGCAGGAATTTCTGAAATAGCAGAGATAAAAATTAATTTCATAATTTTCGTTAGAAATGGCTGGACAGCCTATTTTCTCCTCTCAATTGTCTCTTACAGGACAGCGCAGAAAATTATTCGTCATTAGAGGCTTCTACTGTGCACTTTGCTTGAAAGATATCAACGTTTCTTTTGACTTGAGGAGGGAGATTCCTCTTTGGGTTCTTTTTTTAACAAATTGGTGAGCGTATTCATAACTAAGCTCACAAAGGAAATTTTTTTACTTTCCTAGAGAAATAGCAGTGCAATGTCATGATGAAGGGACTTAATCATGAAATGCCCAATAAGGAACGGGCCAAGATGACTAAAAGTTAGTGCAACTTGAAAACTAGTATTTGCTAATGAGGTAAAATGCACTTCAAGAAGCACCACAAAGAGGGAAGATGGTAAGATAAGTCAAACAAGTCGGTAAAACATTAAAGAGATAAATAGCCTTTTCCCTTGCATGCATGGAACGGATGTCTCACTGCCCTTCTTTTTTTTTTTTTTTTGAAACAAGGTAACCACGCCCGTCCCTAGGCCAGGCACTGGAGACATTGATGGAATAATGTCACAGCCGAGTCTCGAACCTAGGACCTTGAGGGGAGCATACCCTCAAAGCCCAAGTCTTCAACTACTGTGCCTTCCCTTGGGGACCTCACTTCCCTTCTTTTGAACTCCACTAAAACGAATGATATCTTATTTCTAGCTAAAGGCTGAATGTATATATTTTTAACCATCATGGACCGGCCTTGTGGTCAAGAGGACCTTGGGGAACTAAGAGGTGATGGGCACAATCTATGGTGGCCAACTACCTAGGAATTAATTTCCTACTAGTTTCCTTGACATCTAAATGTTGTAAACTCAAGTGGTATATCTTGTGACATTAGTCGAGGTGCGCGCAAGCTGTCTCGGACATTCACAGGTTTAAAAATATATATATACTTAATACTTGTGTACCTATGGTTGAGGCACTTTTTCAAGTTAGTACCTTATGAATTAACATTGTTCAGCTCATCAATGTAGATGAATTTTAAAATTGGCAAGTGTTAAATACCTGGCATAATACTTGGCGAATATGCATAATTTTAGAGTAGAAAAAATGTCATCTAAGAGAATAAACTTAGACATTTAGATGACTTATTCATCTTCTAAGTTTTTGTCCATTCACCGAGTATTATGACATGTACGTTGATCATTCGCTAATTTGAACATTCACCAACAGTGAGGAACTAAATTGAATTGTTAAAGCATAAGGAGGGATAAATTGAAAGAAAAAAAAAATACTTCAACATTATGAACTATAACATATATTTAGTCAAAAATTACTTTTTTCTCCAATGCAGGCATGACCTTCGAAAGCTGAATAACCAGAAAATTAAAAAAGAACTGGAATTTGGGCAGGTTGCAATTAGATTTATCACAAAAAACAATATTATTGTGAGCAACCAGACACGTGCATGAATAGGACAATCATAAATATGATAATTAGAGTACTTGCCAATCTAGCTCGTAATGTGCGGATCTTAATAACTGGTAAAATCATTTCCCAGTAAACTTTATTCCATTTGGTCTCTCTAAGTTTGATTTCATTCTTCAATGCCTGAAGGTGAGACCAAGGTAATAAAAGTCAGAATTGGTTTAATGTCCACAAATCCAAAAGGAAAGGAGAACTCAATCATAGCAGGAATAAGATGAAAAGCAAAGGAAAAAAATGATCCCTACTGAATACATATTCTCTGTGACTGCTTTCCTCAACGATGTTTTGTCACCATTTGCAATCAAAGTGTTTATCTGGAGAACGTAAAATTCAAGGATCAGAAAATTTCAGCAAATAAAAAGCAGATCAAATGAAAAGGTAAGGCATCTGCTCGTTGGATGTACAACTTCCTTTAATGTTGTTTTATACTGACCGTGTTATCTCATTGTAAAAAATGGCTCAGAACTTGGCCCAAAATCTTGTAACACTTTCATCTTATCATTGAAAATGTTTTCGTTTCCTATCCAAAAAAAGGCATTTGCTCGTGGGTAAACAAACGCAACCTTTTCTTTTTACTCCTTACTAGCTTTTTTGAAGAAAACCAGAAATGCATCAATTGGCTCGCTATTCCAGAAGAAAAAAAAATCCCCCAACTTATCTTTGTAAGCACTTTTCGGGAAAGAAGAATTGGTAAAGAAACTTTAAGTAATATTTTTTTACCAGAAACAAAAAGATTCATTTATGTGATGAAAAGAGACTAGTACTCAAAAGATACAAACTCAGCAAGGGAGTGAAGAGAATGGAATTAAAAAAAGAAAGATAAAACTTAAGAGAAATCCTAAAAGTGACTATCGTGAGACTAAGAGCAATCCTAAAAGTTAAAATGGAAAAATGAAAGCATTCCAATTCGGACATAAATCCTAAATAGAGTAGTGTCCTTCCCCCAAAACTGGCTTCATGAAAATGATTTGTGTATAGTCCCCACTCCTAGTTACATCTCCAAGATGAAATACAGAAGCAATAGCAGAAATTCACAGTCTTCAACATTCCTCCACAAATTATGAAAAAACCAGGTAGGTTTTCTTTATACAGAGGAAAGGGTTGTAGATGAAGAAGAAGCAAAAGAAAACTCTTGGCCTTACAGAAATTTACAATCTTCAATATTCAGCCGCAAGTTATGAAAAGGTTCTTTCCAGAGGAAACGGTTATGAAGATGAACTTGCTGAAAGAAAATGATGATATGTTTCATAAAGCAATTTGTAAAACAGTACAAGAATCTGGAATACCTCTTGATATAAATTTGCAGCCTCTTCATAAAATTGTTTCTTTGAGTACCCCTTCTTTCTCAATTTTGAAATTGCATAAGCACTTTTTAGCTGAACAAAAAGGAAATAGAAAGAAAGACATCATACCTCTACTAAGCACACTGCACAAAACTTAGGTGTTCCTTATCTATTACTTTTACTCAAGAGAACAAGTTCTATATATTATAAATCAGCACACAGAAGCTTATATTAGAAAAGCAGCCAACATATATTGGGCATAAATTGTTTCAGAAGTAAGGTGATCATGAGATAAGTTTCCTTTTTATGAATAACCGGACTTTCATGAGAGGAAAAAAAATTGCCACCTAGTCCAGCCTTACAAATGACCAAATAACACTCAAATATTTTTCCAGCCCTCTAAGGATTCTTTTGCTTTTCTCTCCAAAAGTCCCACAAAACTGTGCCACACTCCGACTTGCCACAAAGACCTCCCCTTCTCACAAAAGGACGGGTGAAATAGAAACCTCTTAATCATCTCACTACAACCCCTAAACCTAGCCAAACGAAAGTCAAACTCCTTAAAGAAACAACCCTAGACTGCATGAGCAAAGGCATAGCTCTAAAGAATATGATCTTAGCTAAACCTAATAATGATTACAGTTGAGCAAAAGGCAAAGTTGAACTCTGAAGCTAACCCTGGTTTGACCTCCTCTTTAGTAGGACTTGGGAGTAATGAGGATATACGGCTTCCTCAAGTTCTCAACCCAGCTAAAGCTTACGTGAAGGACATCTTACCCTCTTGCCCTATGTCAATCTGTCACCTGCTTGGACACAAGTGCAAGCGGTTTAGAAAGGAGTTCTAAAAACGATCGAAACAAGAGAGAGTTATTCCCTACCTACCCTACTTATCCGTTGGGAGAAAACCCAAGTCCTCCATTTGAAAGTTTCCAAAGAAACTAAACCAAACCTCTTCACATTTGGTGGAATTGGAAGAAGATAACTGAGGTTGCCATCATTCTTCTCCTCCAAAAACCTAAAGGGTTTTCTAGCTTTGAAACTTCCCTAAGATATCCCTAAGCCAATCTATCATTCCCAATTTCAACTCTAACCTCTCCACTCATGTTCCCCTATGCTCTTCTGCAAACATCTTCCTCCCGCAAGGGCTGCAACCAACAACTACCTTCTCAAAGGTGATAAACCTTTCAAAGATGCACAACTTTTTTTAACTCATCTCCCTTATCAGTACTTCATTCTGACATGCAACAATTGTCACAAGATAACTTCTGGGCTTACACATAAAAGAAACTAGGAAAAAGAGAGGGTAGTAGAATATTAAAGATTGGACATTGCAGTCTTAAAAGAACAATGATAAATAAGTTAACTGCAGCATAATAGATCAAAATTCAAAGGCTGAAATGACAAAATTTAACCTCTAAAATGATATCATCTTTTGTTCTTTTCCATCCTGTTCTTGTGAACCATCTGACAAAGAAACATCAAATGCCCTCAAAACATGATAAAGAATATATAATTCTGTTAATGAAAATAATATATAAATAAAGAAGAACACATCTATAAATGGAAATAAATATACAACTAAATCTAACTAACGTAACAAAAGACGTTAGAAGAAACACAAATAAACCAACTAAGGATCAATCAATGTTTTGTGCTTAATTTCAATATGATTTCTTCCCCTTGTGAGTATTTTGGATTGGAACATATATGAGGAAATCAATCAATTTAATAAGAGGGAAATTCCTAAAAAATTAAGAACTATCATTGATTTTGGCCTATTTTCTATATAATTCCTATAATTTTAAAAACTTTAATTTAGACACACTATTTTTTATAGGAAACAAAATAAATCCATTAATATGTGAAAATTTCAGAGAGAACATATCGAAACAAGCAATAAGAAAGAAGAAAGAAAGAGGTAGAGAGAAAGAGGTCGATTAAATAGGTCAAAACAAAGGGCAAGAACTTGAGGAAAATACTCAAAATTACATGCTTATATACAAGGAAACAAAGAGAAAAGAGAAAAATACAGTCCATCTTCAATAGGAGAGAGCCCACTGTCAAAGGTCGTCAAAGGAGAGCAGCACACCCATCTAGGAACAGATCCATCTTTACTGAGAAAAGTTGTGCCATAAGTGGAAGGACTCGTGAACACTACGCCGGAAGATGTCACTCCATAGGAAAGAGGTGAGAAATGGCAAGCAGAAAGGGGTGGCAGTTAAAGAGATTGACGATAGTGGGGGTAGAGAAAGGAGCAGAGAGAGAGGAAGATTGACCCAAAACGTAGTGTTAGGGTACATCACGACGCAAGATGGAGATGAAGATAAAGCGATGCTAGAGTTTTTTCAAGGAGAAACGCATTGGAATAAGAAGATAGGGCGGTATGGAGATGAAGAGATGCGTGAAGCGGAGGAGAAAGCATTGAAGAATTTTTTCAAGAAGGGTATCGCGCCAGAGAACGAAGAAATAGTGGGATGAAGATAAAAAGGCACATTGGAGGAGGACGTAAGAACGAGACGGAGTAACCTTTCCTGTTACCTAGCGTCAGAGGAGGAAAGATTGTGTTGCTAGGCTTTCAATATCCCATGATTTTGACCAACTAATTGGTTAAATCTCCTAAAACACCACTACCTTTACCATGTGTGAATAATTTTCTCACATCTACGATTTTCTTTGGATGCAAATAATTAACTAAATATAACATTCTTTCATATTTTTCAATGAAAGTTTGGTATCTTATTAATATATATGATGTATTTGTGATTATTAAATTGGCCAACCAGAATTTTATGTTGAACATATGAGAATTTCAAGTTGATTCAACCCATCCACACATCAATTTTTCAACCGATTAAAACTTTAACATAACCAGCTCGCTTAGCTTAATACAATCAACCATTTTATGTACCCTTCTAATACGTTTTGGGCCTTAGTAGAAATAGGAATAATATAAGGATATGTTAGCAATTACTTGGGGAGTAAGAGTATTTTGTTATAAATAGAGAGGGTTAGGGTAGGGTTAGGCATCCAAGTATTGAGTGATTATCTTGTGGGCTCTTAGAGAGTATTCTCTAGATAAAGGGAGGTTCCAAGTCCTATCAAAACTTGGGTTATCTTGTAGTTCTTTTATCTTTGATATAATCTAGATTCTGGATCTTATCACTTTCATACATTCAATTCATCCTCTCTATCATATCTTAAAGAAGTGTCAATTAAGAGAATAAGAGAGTTGTTCACATCTAAATAATGGTATGTATATTTTAGGAGGCTTAACCGAACAATAGGGACTAATTTAAAACTTTTAAAACCATGGACTCCAAACCACAACCAGTCATGAAAAAAAAATGATAATTTAACCAAAATCCAAGCACAAAATAAGTATTAAATTAATTACTCACGAGAAGTACTAGTAGTCTCGAGATTGGAACTATTTGGTAAATTGTTGCCAACAAAGCAAGTCTAACCTTCTAATTTGTTCAATTAGCGTATTTTTGTGTCATTTTACTTTCTCATTGTCAGGATGAGAGTGTAGAGAGAGATAGTATCAAATATTAAAAATTATTTGTTTAGGATTCAGCTAACCTTTGCCAAAAAGGAATTCGTTGACGAGGTGAATAAGGTTCATAGATGAATCCAGGACTCGACATGGAAACTTTGAGGGCTCCCTGCAAGCATGATTTAACAGAAGTATCAAGAGATTTTTGCCAGCAAATGAATAACTAATATATTGACAATTCATTTTCAATGAAAAATATAATGACAGAAACTAAAAATAAGTCAATGTTAACATTCTGCTATTTGTAAAAACTAAAGCCCCGTTTGATAACTATTTTGTTTTTAGTTTTTGTTTTTGAAATTTAAACCTATAACAATTATCTTACCATACGTTTTTTCTTACTTGCATATCTACATCGTACCTATGTTTTTAAGGAAAGATGGATACATTGTAGGAAAGATGTAACCCATTGTAAGAAATTCGAGTAATTTCAAAAACAAAAAACCAAATAATTATCAAACGGAGCTAAGAGTTTAGACTTTAGGGTACATAAGTTGATATTCAAATTTCTAGTACATGTACAAATTACTATTTTAAAATCTTTGGTGCAAGGATGTTGAATAGATAAAACTGGACAGTTTAGACTAGTTGAAAGAGTCCTTCGTTCAAAAGAAAAATGTCCTTCATTCTTGTCCACAGAAAAAGTTCTCTCAAGGAGTCAACTATTTACACTTGTAATGCCAATCATGACATTGGTTGAACATAGAGAGCAATTAAAGGGAAGAAAGTCTGTGCCATAAAGGTAAAAAATGAAGTGCTTAAGTTAAAACCACTTTATTAATCACCTATTAAGGTCCAGAATACCTGACCTCTCATGGCACACACTTTCTTCCCTCTTTGTGTTCCACCTCCTCCTTTGTGCCCTCTACTTTCTCCTCTTTGTGGAAGGTTAAAATACTTAAGAAAATGAAGTTCTATGTTTGACATGTGACGCATAGAAGAGTGGATACCCTAGATTGCGTCCAGTCTCTGTGTTTTTTAAATAATGGTGTCTTTGTAGGTGACAAAATAAGGACATCGATCATTGATTATAGGATTGTCAATTCACTTATTCCCTTAGAGCCAATGTTGGTGTTCTTTTTAGTTTTCATCTTCACTTAGCTCGTAGAAGCCATACTCTGGTTGAAAAGGTCTTCTAAACTTTCCATTTCAAGATAAGAGCAAAATCCTTTATCATGCATTTTTGTTGCACTAGAGGAAATAATAGGATTGTTGAAGGGGTAGAGAGATACTGAGAGAAGGTTTGAGAGGTTGTAAGATTTAATACTTCTTCATGGGTGTCTGTCTATTGGCCTTTTGTAATTACCAACTTGGTTTAATTCTTTGAGATTGGAATCCCTTTTTGTAGTTAGTTTGGGGATTCTTTTTGTGTGTTTGTTTTTTTTGTTTTTTTTTTAATTCAACAACAATTGTGAACGAGGGATTCGAACTTGTAACCTCTTGGTTACTGGATCATACATCATGATGATGCCATTGGAGCTCTACCCCTTTTGAGTGCTTGTTTATTGTATGCCCCACACCCATCCACCTACTACCTCTACTTGGGTGTTTTTTTAGTTCCTTTACTTGGGTGTTAGTCTCCAAGTACTCTTACAATTATCCATTAGCTACTAGGTCTTATTATTTACATATATATGTGTGTGAAAGTGTCTGGGACAGCTCATGTGCATCTCAACTATTTTCACAGGACAATTGTTTGACTCTCTTATAGGTAGATGACCATTATAGATTGTAGGATATTAATTTCTAGGTAGATGACCATTATAGATTTTACTCATATCCTTTAAGCACTTTATGATTTTCAAGTTCCTTATTGACACTAGGCTGACCATTGATGGTTATCTATTAGGTCTTATTCTATTGTACTGAAATCTTTTTTCGTATAGTCAAAGTTTGGCTCTTATTGAGCAGTTATATTCTTTCATTTTCTCTATGAAAGCTTGGTTTCTTATTAAAAAAAAGCCATATTTGTCTTTTCATATGAAATTGACTAAATCCTATAATGTAAAAAGAAAAACAAGCTAACAATCTTTTTTTTTTTTTTTGGGATAAGAATAAAAGGAAAGAAACAACTTTCATTGCCTACTCAAACTCGAACCCAAGTACCCATGGATTGTGGAGCGTGTGCATGACCTTTGTACCAACCCTAGAGGGTTTAGTTGGTTTCGGTTTAACAGAATTAAATGGTTTTTTTTTTATCAAGATAGTCATATATATTCAGCAATTGATCACTGCATTCCAATGAAAAAGGAATTAAAACGTTATCATTTATGCAAAAACAAACTCACCATTTGACGTACTTGTGGGGGGGCTTTTGCTCGTGTTGTCACCAATCTAATGCCATGTAAGAATATCGATAACTCAGCAGCCTAAACAATAAAAGAAAGAAAAAAATCATGAACATGTGAATAAGTTCCCTTATCACAAATTGCTGATACAAATCTTGGTGCCTTGAAACTTTAATTATAACAAAACAAACTAGTATTAAGTTAAGAAAATTACCACTGTAGAACTTATTGTCATTTTATGTCTCTGTGCCAGTGAAAAGGCAGTGAGACTGTTACTGACGAAAGGAGAAGTTTTCTGAATACCCAATTGACTAACTGAACCAACCGAAAACCATATTAATTTAAAGGAAGTTTCTGCAACTATGTCTGAGGTAAGAATTTTTTTTTCAAAAATTATCAAAGTAAGTTACCATTTGTAATACCGCATGAATAGTTTGCTGAACTTCCAAGCCTGAGCATTAAGAAATTTACAATAACACTGTCAAACCAAAAATTAAAATAAGAAGATGGAACAAATTCCATTCTCACTGAACAAATTCCATTAAGCAATTTACAATAACACTATCAATGTTCCCATAAAAATGAGAATAAAAGAACAGAAACTCCAATAACATTCACTCAACACCAAATAGTGTAAAAAGAAACTGCATTCAAGTAAATGATACTTTCCATTTCCAGGCATCCAACAGAATTTTATTCTTTCTAACCAACTAATCAACCATATAATGAAGATCTTAAACTCAAGACTACCCATTACCTATCTGAGATTTTCCAGCACTCAAATAAAAATTATGAATGCTAAAAAACAGTAGCAGAGTTCCGATTTTTCTTATAATCAACCACTCAACTTCCTACATTCCTGTAAAACCAACGAAAAAAAATCACAAGAACTTAGGAAATACTTGCCTAGTAGTAAATGTTTGAATCAGTGCGGTCCGATACAAAGTTTGGACTGTGCGCAAGCTTCTGGAATTCATTTCTAGTCTCAAATCTGAAAGCCTTTGGCGCGATTTTCTCCGATCATGAAAAGTTGAGATGGTAACATGAACTGAGGTTTTTGCCTTCGAAGGGTTTAACGGATCAAAGTCGCACGTTGTCTTATTGGGCCTTAAATGTGTTGGCCCAAGTTTTTTTTTCTTAAAACGTTTCCAACAAAAGGAAAATCAATTTAAGTTTATGTTAATTTAAATAATATATTTCGTAATCTCAAAAAAAAAAATGATAATAATAATATATTTCGTAAATGCATTAAAGTTGGTCTATGATCTAGCAAAGTTGGAACTTATAAATTTAAAATTAAAAAATAAAATAAAAATTCATATGATGGTTAAAGTTAAATTTTTGTCCATTTGATTTTATATAACCTTACAAATAATGTATATGACTATAATCGTTAGTGAATTAAATGTGTTGTTATCTATTCACGTGCATATGATATGATGTAATTTTTGTGTTTAAATAGTTGGGATAAAAATTGAATTGTCAATAAAAAAAACTCCATTCAATTATAGGTGTCAACCCATGTTTATCCTATCAATTTTTTTTTTTTTTTAATTCTTACTATAATGTGCATGCATCTACAAACAATACTAATTATTTGTTAGTTAAATCAAATCATAAGTACTAAATTTTAAGTTTTAAAATTATATAAAATAATTTAACTTCTTCGAAACATTTGTAATTAGGGATTTCATAAAATTCAACCTATATTTTGGAAGAGGGTATTTCAATTCCATTATAATAAACTAGAGAGTTCTTACATACAATAACACAACTTTTTTTCAGTACCATACAATAACAAAATTGATGAGTATTGACAAAGAAGATGTGAGTCACTTAGTTTTTATTTTATTTTTTAATTCAATAGTATTTGAGAATAGACTATAACTAATTGGTAAGTATGTTGCTTCTCAAAAAAAAAAAAACGTAAGTATGTCATACCTATATTTCACTAGTACCCTTTTTGACTTCGCCAACGAATTTAGAGTTGATCTAAAATTATATTCTAATTGCCAACAAGAATAGTAGTTTAAAAATATTAGTTTACATCCAACGTTCATTAATAGTTTTTTAAAAAAGATAATTAATATATATATTTTTTTAAATTACAATTATTGGGGATGGATGATTCAAACCCAAAATTTGAACCAAATAGTAGTACTTACCTAAGGGTGGATAAGTATTTTGGAAATACTTGTCCACCTTAGAACCACATGTTTTTATTCTTTTTAAAAAAATCTGTCTTTGATTGATGGATAGAAAAATGTTAAAATGGAGAGAAAAATACAAAAAAGTAAAAATATGTGGTTTTAAGGGTTGGTAAGTATTTTTACCCTTAGAGTGTCTTTGATTGTTTGGCCCAAGGTGTTCCTCATCTTATTATTATTATTTATTTTTTCCTTTTAACATCTTTTCATCGATTTATTTTGTACTTATTTTTTTATGTTTGATATATTTTTGTTATAATATTATTATTATTTAAATATATTAATATATCGGTATATAATTATATTATTATTATATCAAAAATTTATTTAAATAAATTTGAATTTTGAAATTAAAATAAATAAATATATATTATCTCTTACAAATTAAAAGTTGATGAAATTTCAACTGTTTAAAGATAAATTAGAAATATCGTTTTTACAAATTTATAATTAAAAAATTATTGGTATATAATATTGTGTTTCTTTTTAATATTAACACAATGTACATCAATTTAATATTAAAACAACAAGTAAATTTAAATAATTTATACATATTGAATTTTTATTCATAATTTACCATAGGTTTAAAAATATGAACTTATTTTAAATAAATCTAAAATTATTGAACTTATTTTGTTTGTTATAAAAATGATATTCAAATTTTGTAGTACTAAGCTATACTTTAAAATAATAGTAGGAGAATATCTACAATTTTTTTGGAAATGGGTAAATTAATATAAATAATTTTGTGAGTTTTTCTTGTATATACAAAAAATAACAAATTTCAAGACTTGTATAAGTCAACATAGGGATTGAGATCTATTTTGTATTCAAAAAACAAAAAATAACAACAATAAATTTCAAAATTTGACGGGCACAATTTTACTTTCATGTAATAATTATTCACTTTTACCTGCAAAAAAATAACAACTTAAAAAATTTAGATTTTTATGATTTCCTAAAGGTGTCAATAACTAATAAGATAAATATGATTTATCATTACGTATTAATTAGTATATTTTATTGACAATTCTTTGACCTTCGATAAATATGAATATGAATGTATAAAAAAGTATAAGAAAATAGTTTTTTTTTTAATAAAATAAAAATAACAATCAAAATTTTATAATGACTAGTTTAATCTAATGGTTTTATTTTTATTTGTTAATAAATAGAATTTTGGTATTTTTTTAAATTTGTTTTTATTATTTAACTCTAACAAATATTGAAAAAAAAGGTTATGAATGACCTACAAATATTTTAGATTAGTCAAACTTCATTTTTGTTGTGTGACGTTTTTTTTCATTATTATTTTTTAGAGAATTTACCATCAGCAGCACATTCTATCTGTTGTATTATATTTGCAGCACAATTTTTAAAATAATTCATTTATAGCACATTAATTTCTATCACTAACTAGTGATAGAATTCAATTTGTAGTTCTATCACTGGTAGAAAATTCAAGCAGTGATAGAATGAATCTATCATTGATTGAATTCTATCACTAATAGAACTCAACCAGTGATAGAACTCAATTTAAATTTTCTGCTACAAATGAATTAGTTTTAATTTTATGCTATAGATGGAAATATTTTACCATTTTTTGTTATACATGCAAAATCCCCTATATATATTATATTAATCAATTTAAAGTTTTATTTAAAGCTTAAAGACGAAAAAGGGACAAACCTCAAAGTTTACAAACTAAAATTTAATTTTTTAAACTGTAGAGGGGGCTAAACACTAAAATTAGATTGATTCGAGTTTCCGTGCTTGTTCTACCAGGTCTCAAGTTAGTACAATTTATAGTTTTAATGGTGTGTATTACTAGAAATGAAAATTAAGGAAGAAGATAAAGGTAGAGACAATTTTTTTTCTAACCGACAATTTTATCTTTTTATATCTTATTTAAATTAGATATATATATAAAAAAATTAGACATAGAAAATTAATTGCAACATTTATCAAACTTAAAGGGAGTTAATTGATAAAACTAAAAGTTTATGAATGTAATTATTACAAACAACTTAATTTAAGAGTGGTTTGGGCAATTTTCTCTATAAATTAAGAAAATGGGGGAGAATTTAACAGCTATAGTTTACAGATTACAAGGAATCTCACCAGGGAAGCTTTAGGAAGCTTTCTTCAGGAACTCCAAATGAGGGGTGGTTTTCTGATGCATATCAAGTTGAAAAACTTCAGAGAATTCCTGTATTAGAGCTTCAAAAGTGATATCAATCAACTGGCGATCCTTGTCAAGATGTATGTTGCTTTGAAATCCAGTGTGTAAATCAGCTTCTTTTAGCAACTCCTTGATGTTTCCGACCTGGCGATTTCGTATTCCACATGGAACTATCCAATTAAATGGAGTTAGATCAGTGGTTACATTAAGTGCTAATCCATGAAATGTTATCCATTTAGATACCCTAATTCCAATAGCTGCTAGTTTCTGGTTTCCTGAAATGGACAACGAGGAAAATCATTCAAGAAATTGGCAACGTTTTGTAGAAAAGAAAAGGAAAAATTTCCAAATAGGGAAATGCTTAATTTAGCATGTTAGATGAGGGAAAAAGCTATAGAAACTATTCGTATGTGAAAGTAAAACATGAAAGCCCATGCGAATTCATCAGACCAAGAGAAGCTACAATATTACTACGAGGCACGAGTTCAAGTTATTATATATTTTTTAAGACGGCTCACGCGCTTCGACTATTTTCATGGAATATACCATCTGACCCTACAACATTTGGATGCCAAAGAAACTCGTATGAAATTAATTATTATGTAGGTGACCATCATGAATTAAACTCACAACCTTTTTTATTTCTTTTACCACTAAACTACATAGTGGTTAATCGGGAAGTATCAATAATTTTTTTTTTTTAGATAATCGGGTAGTCAAAGCTTTGCTCACCTATACTCCGGATACCCATGCAGTTCAAGTTGATGTTGAAATAACAAAAATGTTGCCATTGTCAATCAAACAACACAAATAAAATAATTTAGAATGTGTGGATGTAATCACTTTAGAAATAATCAGTAGAAGGAAATGCAGAGTCTCCTCAGTTAGATCTATGAACATTCCATTCTCATAACTTCTAAAGAGAGGAAATCAAAATTAACAGATGTCGTGAAACAAACAGAAACGATGAAAGGTGTGCATTGCAATATGCTACAAAAAAAAATCACAGCCCAAGAGCTACAAGGAATACCTGACCAGACACCCGTTAAACCATCGACCCGATGAGCATTGATCGAAAACGTCGACGAAAGAACGCATATAACGACCTCCTCAAGTGCCCTGAGGTACCAATGAAGATCCATCTTGTGATTTCGCAGATTGATAATAGGGTACATAACTAGCTACAGCACAGGACAAACCCTATCAATTGTCAAGTACAAACCCCAGCAAACAGAATTGACCCTTAAAACAACAATCAGCAATTCTGAGATTTAAGTTTAATTCCTAAATTACCAAAATATTGAGAAACCAAAGAATCACATTACAAATGTGAAGAACACTGACTCTAAACTTAAAGAAACAATTCTGTTATGAAAATCGTAAACAACAGTCAAAAATAAGAAAATGAAAGACAAAGAACACACAAATTTACATGGTTCACTAGTATTATGTTAGCTATGTCTATGGGTAGAGGAGAGAAACCGTTTTATGTATAAGATAAGAATATAAATGTTAAGTAAAAAGGACATGGGTTTACAAGAGAGTTTATCCAGAGCACCCCTCATAAAACTCTGATAGTTTATTTGACCCAACCATTATCGAGTAGCCTAATAGTCAAGAGGATCTTAGGGAACCAAAAGATGATGGGTTCAATTTATGGTGGCTACTTACTAAGAATTAATTTCCTACGAATTTCTTTAACATCTAAATGTTGTAGAGTCAGACAGTATCTCGGGTGATATTAATCAAGGTGAGCACAAGTTAACCCGAATAGTCACAAATATAAAAATAAAATTAAATAAAAAGGTTTATTTGACCCAATAATATAATAGTCCAATACAAAAATATAAAAATGAAATTACATATTTTCTAGATTTCGGGGTGTTGCCCCCAAGCCCCTACCGTGGGCTTTGCCCCTCGACCACAACTTGCTAAGCGGGAAACCGGCTTATAGAGCATTCCTACCACAACATAGTTCAAAACATTTTAACAGAGTCGAAACAAAAACTACCCATAATGCAAAATATCCTTATTCAAGTTCATGTCAAAACCCTAAGTCAATGATTAGAAACCATTCTCAAGTACCTGGCCAGGGCCATGATAAGTAACTTCCCCACCACGCTCAGTACGATAAATTGAAAACGGAGAATCCTTAGGATCAAAATTAAGAAACTCTTCAGCACTGTTAGTACCCATTGTGTACACAGGATGATGCTGCAACACAATTAGCGAATCAGGGCAATCCTCATTCGCATCGATCAACGCAATTTTCTCTCTCACAATTTCCTTTTGCCAACTCCACGCATCGCCATACGGGATCAGATCTTGATGCAAATCGAAACACTCGCACCTGCAAAAAAAACCCCAAGCCAGACATATTGGTTGGTTGCAGAAATTGTGCACATAAACTGTTTGTGAAAATGCGTAAAAGAGAAACTTACGTTCTTTGTCGCGCATTGAGCGTTAAGGATGATTTTGAAGCTGTTGGGTGAAGATTTTGATCGAATTTTGAGCGTACCTTTTGAGGATGAGATCGTTGTGATTCCGGGCGACGGTGGAGGTTTGGGCGGCTGGGAAGAAAACCGGCGGATAGCGTTGATAGAATCATTGCTATGTTGAATCTATAGAAAGATAGGTAAATTCTTGATCCATTCCATTAGAGCTTAATTTCAAACCAAGAAATGGAAAATGGGAATTGAAGAAGAAGATCGAAATTGGGCAGTTTGAGACTGCTACTGGAGCGGAGTCTGCAAGATGTTAGGTGGCCGCTATTTCATAGAGGTAAAATTGGTTAGGTTTGTTTTTCAAAACTGAACCGAACCGAACCGATTGTCTTTGGCATTATTTATTAAACGAGGGGCAAATGAATGTGTAGCAATGAAAATTTACATTTTTATACAATTTTAAACCCATGGGATTATTAAACTAATTTTTTATTGATTGAATTTAAAGTTATATTATGTTTTAATTTATTAAAAATCATATATAAACTATGATCATTATATCCCTGTTTGAAATCGTTAGAATTGCATTAAGAACAAACAAGTCTAAAAACAATTTTCAACCATCTTACTTTTTAAAATAATTAAAATAAAATTTGATAATTATAAAATTAATTACATAATCATTTTTTAAAATCAAATCTGATTTATTAAAATAGCTCTTTTGGTATCATTTGATTATTATTATAATATTAATTATTAAATAGTATGAAAAGTCATTTCATAATTAATAGTGATAAGAAAAGAAGATAATTTTATAAATGTTAAAAGGTTTCATCATCTTTTTAATGTAAAATTCTGAAGTTGTATTTCAATCCTGACATAGGCATAAACTTGCTGGAAAAAAATATATATTATATATACACTATTATAAACATGCCAAAAGAGAATGGGACAAGGAGAATAGCAAACTAAAAAAGTCATTAAGAATTTAGTTTAAGAATTTAGTTTATTAGTTATGCTTATGTCAGTCATAAACTAAATTTGGAAGAGTATAAGTAGTTCAAATTTAAATTAGCACAAATATGAAAATAACTTAATTTGGAAAAGTAAAAATTACGTATGATTAAAAGTTCAAGGCATAACCTAATTCAAATTACAAGAATAATAGCTAAGCGACATCTTAAGATCTGTGTTTTGAATCCCCAAAAAAACTCATCCCTTTCTCCAATATACTAATATGAACATAACTTAGTTAGAAGTTCAAATTCACCACAAACAGCTCCCTTTTGACTGAAAAAGAAAGCCTAAAACACAAAAGGGAGCAAGGCTTTAACATGGTCAGGGAATTGGTCAAATTTGGAGGTGTACCATTTCCTAGTGGCATAGCTCCTCCCAGCCAAATACATACTGGTGCCAATGGTGAAGAACAGAGGATAGAGTCCCTGAGAAATGAAAGCAAATCCAAAATACACAATGATTTCAAACAGATAGTGAGGGCAAATCACAAGGCTGAAGAGACCTCCTTGGGGAATTTGGTAGCCTGTTTCTCCATCTTTTCTGGTTTGGGACAAAAGATAATGGTGGTAAAAATTACCAATAATACCCATCACAAACAAAGCAATCCCAATGTTCTTTAGATCAATGGGTGGATTTGGAAGCCCTTGTGATAGGTGCTGAGAGTATATCATGATTGCTGTGGACATGAAGTAGCTGAGGGAGATTTGGATTGCTGTATTCAGTACCATTTTACTGCTGTATTTGTGAATGAATAGTACCTGTCAAGAATTTCAAGAAAGTTAGATGTGCCTTTTGGATGGGTAGATCAAGTGGTTAAAGGTCTTATAAATAAAAAATATGGTGAGTTCAATCAATGGTGCCCACTTACTTGAGAAACAATTTAATTCAAATACTATAGGATCAGACGATATGTCTCGTTAAAATAGTCACATATAAGCTAGTCAGAATGCTCATTAATATTAAAATATATATAAAACTAGGATTTTGTTGTTTTTTTTTAAACAAGGAAAAGGAAGTTTCGCTCAATTGTATCTAGGGGCATTCGTATCCGTCCCAAAGTCCGAACTTGGGAGACAACAAGAGATTTTACAATTAAGCTCACTCTTGTTCGAACTTAAGACCTTCAAAGAAGCATGTCTAGAAAACCTCAAGCCTCAGCTAATGAATGTGCCCTTGGGGATGGATTTTTGTTGTTTAAAACCGAAGAATTTGAGAGGAATCTTAGAATCGGCTGGCATGCATTTTATGTCACGATCCTAAATCTTTAAGTAGGCGATCACTATGACTTAGATCATTCACTCTAAACTCTTATTGATCTGACCTTATTGATGTTTGCTAGACAATAGTGCTACCATGAAATGCATGAGAAAAACAAATCGATTAATTACATATATACATAAAAACAAGATACTAGATAAACATGACACTGGAGTGTCTGGACCAACTTATGGGACCTTGACTAATTTTATCGAACAATTACTGATTCTACTATATTTACTTGTCAAAGAAACTCATAGTATGGAATTATATAACAATAATACTAGAAAAAAAAAAACTTATTCTACACAAAGTAGACTCAGGAAGTATCTTAATGACAATTCAATAGTCAAAGAGTAAAAAAGAAACTCAGATATTTATGAGCAGATGGGTAAATTAATCAAGTTCATACTACAAAAGAAAAGAAAAGAAAAGAAAAAGTCATATAGAATCTTCCAATTCCCGTAAACAAAAAGAAAAACGGTTCCCTACAAATCTCCACAGAAATTATAAGATGCAAATAAGGAAGAAGAGATGTAGACCTCTCCACCAGATTCTCTGCGCCGCGAATTTTCATACGATTTTACAGAATTCGAGAAATTTCGAAGAACAAGATTAATATATTCGCAACGAAGCCTCAATCAAACTGGTTCGAACAATCAATTTCACGAGGATACAAATAGAAATTCATGAACATAAGCGAAGAAAATGCATCCTAATACACAAAAATCCAGAAGCAGATCAAAAAATTTTATCACAATCAGAGGCGCAAAAAGAAACAGAGAGAGAATACCTCAAAGATCCTCTTGAAGAAATGAAGAGTGAGAGCAGATTTAAGGAGAAGAAACCGTTCATTGCCGCCTGGAAACAACCAAAACGACGCCGCACCGGCGAGAAACGCCGGAGTATAAGCCAAGAGCATTCCGTATCTGGACGAAACTCTAGATTCCTCTGATGAAGATTTCGAAGCACTATTCGCATTCCAGAACTTGGAATACTGCAAATGCTTGCCGTTGATCTCAGAAATCCCGGCGCTCGCCATCGCAATCGGACTCACCACCGTCATCACGTTCACGAACGTGGAAGGTGGCGGAGGAATGAGAAACGCCGTCAGAATGTCCATCGCCGCCGTGAACCAGATCGGAAAGAGCCTCCAGACCAGAACGGCTCTGTAGAAAGCTGAAATGCAATTGAAGGCTCTGAACCGGTGGTTGTGCTTTATCACACGTTACGTTCTGATATTGCAGATGGGTAGTTTCGTAAATTTTCCAAACCAAATCCGACACGTCGATTTTATATTTTATTTCCAGAAAATAGTTATATTGAGTATGTTTTTCTAGTTAAAACAAAGGATTGAATTTTTATTTTGAGAAAAAGAGAAGAATAACCCAAGCTTCACTCCCTTCGTGATGTCTATGCGGAGCTATACATTTTTTTTTTTTCTAATAAAAAATATATATATATATATATATATATATATATATATGGCACCAAAGATGTCACGTGGGTGACATCATGGTGGGCGTGTAGCTTGGATTTCACCCAAATTCTTCTCTCGGAAAAGTATCTTTTTAGTCTATATGTTTTGGGCTCTAGATGAGTTTCATTTGGTCCTTAAATTTTAAAAATGAACATTTTTATCCCTTATATTTAAATAATGCTCAATTTTAATTATTGAGATGAGGTAGTGACATAACTAAATGTTAACTAAGATGATCACTAGATTAATTTTAAATTTAGTAAATATAAATATATATATATTTTTTAATTTTCTACTTTTATTATGCATTTTTCATTAAATAAATTATAATGTAACTATGATATCAATCTATTAAATTTAAAGTTAGGCTAGTCGTCATTCTAGTTACTATTCTGTTATGTCATTAACGATTCTATTATCTCAAACACTAAAATTTAGCATTATTTAAATGTGAGGAGATAAAAATGTTTATTTTTTAAACATAAGGGTCAAAATAAAACACAACCCAAAATCTAAAAAAAGATTTTGTTTTTTTTTTTCCTTTTTTTATGTGCCTTGCAATGTGAAGTTTCGCTCTTCTAATCTAAGGCACCATTAATTTATGTTGTAAGATTAAAAACGAAATTATGATTACTTAGAAAAATTAGACATAAACTTTGAATCTAAAACCTTAAAAGAATAAATATCGGAAATCATGACTTATTTGATTAAAAAAATCATGACTTATCATACCTTCTACCAGTTACATTCTGAATTTCTATCCTATTCAGACTTCTTTTTTTTTTTTGGAAAAAAAAACAGAGAGAAAAGAAGACATGAATTACTGGGAAATTGGAGACCATAAATAAAAGTATTTTATAATATATACAAGATTATTAAAATAAACATTTAAAAAAAAAACATTAAAATACATCACATGCCATGCTCTCCAGTCTAGGTTAAATTATCATGTCCTCTCAACTTTCGATTTTGATGAAAACTTTCAGATGATTGATTTTAGTTTTTGTATTTAATATTTTTTTAATTGATTTTTATAATAAATTTTTATAACTTTCTTTGAAAAATATTTTTACTTTCTTTATTAAATTAAAAAAATATATTTGCATTATTTGTCATTATTTGTATTAAAATTATCAACATTATAGTAGATACTAATTTTAAATAATGTTAACTTCAAATTTATAGTAGATACTAATTTTAAGTTTTCTTTTATTACAAAAACTAAAATTTAACATTTAAAGGTGTA
Source organism: Sechiopsis laciniata (assembly GCA_037833695.1). Classification (NCBI taxonomy): domain Eukaryota; kingdom Viridiplantae; phylum Streptophyta; class Magnoliopsida; order Cucurbitales; family Cucurbitaceae; genus Sechiopsis; species Sechiopsis laciniata. Next base: position 1,548,007 of record JBBMKA010000003.1, on the reverse strand, counting down.
TAAGTCAAAATGAAATAACTATTAAAGTATATGAATGAAAATTGTAGTTTAACCTTTGTTCTTTCAATTGATATTGTTTTTTAATCTTTTAAAACTACCCATTTTACTATTTCAACGGTGCTTTTCATTGTATAAAAAATTGCATATATAGCCAACAAGAACCGTAGTTATATTAGTGTATACTTAATGACGGTGAGGTCTTGAATTCAAGTCTTTTCACCTCTAAATTGTCGTAATCTCAAAAAAAAAAAAATTGCACATAGATATATAATATAATATGATTTGATATAATATGATTATGAGCATGTCACTAATATTGAGAAATTTGAAAGATAAAAAAAAAAATTATTCCAACAATAACAATAATAACGTGATTTCATCTTTGCAATTGGTCTAGTCTATGTAATAACATAAGTCCATAAGAAGTATCAAATTTAAAGAACTAAATTTGTTATAGAATCTGATCATTTCAATAGAAAGGGTTGTCAAGGAGATTTCATTTGCTAATCTATGCTATTATTAATTATTAGTCTACAAACTTCTCGAGGAACTAAACTTCCTTTAGCAATTGAGATGAAATTATTAAAATGGTTATTGAAGAAAAAAAAAGTAGAATATAACATAAAATTATCAACCATCATGAATTGGTCTTGTAATAAAAAAAGAAATTTATTATTTGAGAGTTTATGAATTTAATTTATAGTATCACCTACTATAAATTAATTTTATAAAAAAAAAAAAATTTGACAATTATAGTAGGGTTAAACGATTTCTCTTATGAGAATAATCGAAATGCAAAAATTGGTCGAACATTCACATTAATTAGGTTGATATTTATTATAAAACAAGTAATAGTGTTAAAGACAGTTTTATCTAACGATATAATTGACATATACTTCAATTTAGAAATGATAAGTTTCAATCTTCAATCTTCAAATATTGTTAATGTACAAATATTAATAAAAATAAGTACTAGTTAACAATTTTATAGATATTAATATATTCAAATAGTTAAAAACATTATACACTATTTCAGCAGCCAGATACTCAAATCTTCACACCTTTACATTCTTGAACAATTTTTTTTTTTTAAAAAAACCAATGCCAACATTAATAACATGCCATCAATTAATCAATAAATGAGACAACAAAGAAATTACAGCCAATACCAAACAACACAATTAATTAAAATCTTAAGCTTCTAACGATCTTTCTCCCCCAACAAGAACAATAACCTAGCGGCATTTTGACATAATAGTAACCACGAGATCTGTTATTCGATTCCTTCAATTTTTTATTGTACTAAAAAGGCAAATAACAACATTTTTTCTAGCTATTGTTCGTGAACAAGAATAATAGCTTAGGAGTATAAGTATAAACCAGTGAACAAGAGGTCATGTAAACGATAGACATTTGAAAGGGTAATTAAAAAACAAAGGGGAGAAGGGCTTTGACATGCTTGGGGAAGTTGTCAAATTTAGAGGCATACCATTTCATAGTGGCAAAGCTCCTCCCAGCCAAATAGAAAGCAGTGGCAAAGGCAAAAAAGAGAGAGTAAAATGTCTGAGAGATGAAAGCAAAGCCAAAGAACTCAATGATTTCAAACAGATAGTGAGGGCAGATCACAAGGCTGAAGAGACCTCCTTGGGGAATTTTGTAGCCAGTTTCTCCATCTTTTCTGGTTTTGGACAAGAGATGATGGTGGTAAAAATTACCAATAATGCCCATCACAAACAAAGCAATTCCAATGTTTTTCAGATCAGTGGATGGCTCTGGAAGAGCTTTTGATAGGTGTTGAGTGTATATCATGAGTGCTGTGGAGGAGAAGTAGCTGAAGGAGATTAGAGTTGCTGTATTTAATACCATTTTGCTGCTGTATTTGTGAACAAACAGTACCTGTACAATTTAGATTTAGAGAGTGGGTATTAGTCATTAAGTTACTGTCAATATTTTCCACTGACTTAAATGATTGATTGAACAAAAAATTACATCATTTATTTATAAATAACTTAATTATTGCATATTTAATTTACCGATTATTACTTCTTAGATGTTATCAAATCATAAGAATTAACTTCTAATTTTTTTAACTATAAATACTAATTAATTTTAACTTATTCTAAATTATAATGGACTAAATTTTAATTTTTAAAATTATAATGACTTAATTCTAATTTTCTTCAAGCCTAAAGACTAAATTTATAGTTTACATTTAATGTCATGATTGTTTAGAATTAATCCCGTTTTGAATTCTTTTCATAGAATTTGAAGTTCATTCTATTAGTATATCAACTATATATCAATACAATATTTAATATACTTTATATTATTGTTTCATGATGTTCTATGTATGAGTTTATACTACGTTCATTGTTTCAAAAAGAAGAAAAAAAAAAAAAAAAACTGAAGTATTGATATACAATATTCACTAAAACAAACAAACTTTTTGAAAATATGTACAGCAATATACGTTTGTGGCTAAAATAAATATTTTAAAATTTATACGAGCAAGTAGAAAAGATTAAAAAATTCTAGACCTTTTGAAAAAGTTCACAGCCAAACTAGAGGAGAGGTCAAAAATGGAATTTCAATATTAGTAGAGGAGATGAAAATCAACGATCTCCACCAATTACTCAGCGCGGGAATTTTCACTTAGTTTAAAAAAATAATATAATCCTGAGAATAATACTTCGAGGAAAAAGATTTAGAAGGTCTCGAAGAAGCTCCGATTCTTAATCGAGTCCAGAAAATGGATCAAACTAGTTTGAATAATTAGTTCTTCACGAGTATATGATTAGTTCATTCACACGAATCGTGAAGAAAGTGCATTCTTCAATATTTTCCAGGATTAGATCATACCAGAGCATGAACAACTAATTCTTCACGAGAAATCGAACAGCGAAAATCAGTAAATCACGAATTAGTTGTTCATGTTCTGTTTTGATCTAATCCAGAAAATGGATCAAACTAGTTTGAATAATCAATTCTTCACGATTATACAATTAGTTGATTCACACGATTAGTGAAGGAAATGCATTCTTCAATATTTTCCAGGATTAGATCAAACAAGGAGCAAGAATAACTAATTCTTCACGAGAAATCGAACAGCGAAAATCAGTAAATCACGAATAATGAAACAAGAAACAGATCATTCTAAAATCTACACTATCGATTATTTCCAGAATCAAATCGAAATATAATCAGAACACAATCAGAGGCACAGAGATCAGAGAAAATCAGAAACAGAGACAATACCTCAAGATCTCTCTTCAAGAAATGCAATACGAGAGCAGATTTAAGCAGAAGAATCCTCCGATCCTCACTCGGAAAGAACCACAACGAAACAACGCCGGCGAATAACGCCGGAGTATAAGCCAATAGCATCCCTAACCTGGACGGAAGCTTGAACTGCTCCGACGAATTCGACGATTTCGAACCACTATTCCAGAACTTCGAATACTGTAAATTCATTCCTCTCGCTTCGGAAAGCCCTAAAATCGTCACCGCCACCGAGCTCACCGCCATCATCACTTTCACGAACAATGAAGACGGAGGCGCGTAAAACAACTCCGATAATGCATCCATCGCCACCGTGAATCGGATCAATGTAGCTTCTCTGTGTGAATAGTTTTCTCTGTGAAATTTGTATTCTGATTTGAAAACGCTGCGATTGAGGGCTTTTATAGAAATTGGCTGCCGACCATTTTGGTAATTTGTCTAATGGAGGCGATATGGGTATTTTCGTAATTTCAGTTTGTGTTCATATCATACGTACGTCACAGTGGAGAATCACCCGGCCGCTTTATTAAATGCAAATATTGTGTTCTTATTTTTCAACGATACAATTTTGTTTTGTTTTGTTTTGTAATTCTAAAAGCAGTATTTTTATTCAAATTTGCAAAATTCTAACATTGAATTTATGTACTTCATGAAAAATTCTTCCATATAAAGTTGAAGAAATTAATGTTGTAATAAATTAAGAGCGTAATATTTTGTTGAAATTGTGGATAAGATTAGACTTACTTTCAAAATTGATATTTAAGGTATCAGTCATTTTCAAATTCTAAATTTATATTAGATGTTTTTAATTAAATGATACCAATCCATCCCGAACTTGGTGGTTAAACTCTACTGCGGTGACGATACTGTAGGGGAGGTCCTGCAGAAAAATAGCTCGACGCCAAGATGATAAAAAGCTTAACACCTCTAATTCTTATTACTTTTCAATATTGAATATGAAAAAAAAATTCAAAATGAAAAGGTCGTCTTATTCAAAACCCCTTTCTCTCCCACTTTTCTCTCTCACTTCACACCTTGGAACACACCGTTCTTATAGAGAGAGAGGCGCTTTCACATCTTCATAACCCAAAATGGCAAATGGCTGGGGAGAGGAAAGGTTCCTTTTTTTAGGGTACCCCCGGGAACAGATCCAGTGGAGACGGGGTGGGGCCTGTAGCTCAGAGGATTAGAGCACGTGGCTACGAACCACGGTGTCGGGGGTTTGAATCCCTCCTCGCCCACAACCGGCCAAAAAGGGAAGGACTTTTCCCTCTGGGGGAAGATGAATTTAAATTATTTAAATTTTCATTTAATAATGAACTCAACAATGAGTTTAAATAGACTACAAGATATGACCTAATTATAAAAAAGAAAATATAATATCTAATTATAAAAGGAAAGATGACCTAAACAAAAAAAAAAGATAATACCTAATCATAAAAAAGGAGAAAATATGATTTAACCTAATTCTAAAAGGAAAACATAATTAAAAAGATAAAAATAATATTTCTTCAAAATTAACATAAACGAACATTCTCCTCATGGATTATATATACAGAACAAGCCTAACTGGGAGTTAAATTCATCATAATTGGTCTTCATTACTGCTTTACTGAGAATGTCAGCAACTTGATGACGCTAAATGAGATGATGTTGTGCCAATTGGGAAAAACGCCGCAAACTGAAAAAAATAAAAATAAAAAAACTATGCCAACTAGGAAGAGAGATGCCAGGCCAACTAGGAAGAAAGATGTTAGGGTCAACAGGGAAGAGAGATGCCAAGACCAATTGGGGAGAGAGATATCATGACGAATTGAGAAAAGAGATGTCAAGGCCAACTGGGAAGAGAGATATTAAGGCGAAATGGAAAAAGAGATGTCAGGCCAACTGGGAACTAGGAAAAGAGATCTCAGGGTCAACTGGGAACTGGAAAATAGATGTTATGGCCAACTGGGAATGCTAGGGCCAATTGGAAGATGGTTAGGGCCAAGAGAGAGAAATTTTGGTTTTTTTTTTAAATCTAAAAAATTGAGTGAGGAAGAATAGAGAGGATGGTTTGTATTTTCTAGATTTTTAGGTGAAAAAAAGGAAATAGAGGTTTGAGGAGATTTTTTTTTTTCTAAAAGAGGAAGAAGATGATGAAGAAGAAAGTGAAGGAGAAGAAGAGAAAAAGTTTACGATTTACCCGAATTAAAAAGAAAAATTTAAGACTATGATATCATGTTAACATTTAGAATTCAAAATTTTCAAATTATTCATTTAATAATGAACTCAACAATGAATTTAAATAGATTACAAAAAATGCTCTAATTATAAAATGAAAAGATTATATCTAATCATAAAAGAACAAGATAATACATAATCATAAAAGGAGAAAATATGATTTAACCTAATCGAAAACATAATTAAAAAGATAAAAATATTATTTACGTAAAATTAACATAAACAAATCAATATATATATATATATATGATCTTTTTAAATGAAAAAACTTATGTCGATCGATTAACAAGGTAGGCAAAAACCTAAACTAACCGAAAGATTTGATTACTCACTTCTGTTGAAAAAGTTCAAAAGGAATTTATGTGATATCATTATAATCACATAAATTTATTTTATAAATAAAAATATTAAAAGTATAAATATTTATGTGACTTTAATAATACTAGGCAGATAAATGGTAAGACTCCCATTTATATCCATGGGCAATAAAATGTTTTCTTTTCGGAATTGTCTAATCGAAACGATATGGGCAGTTTCGTAATTTCGTTTTGTGTTCACGTCTGTGTCGCAGTGGAGAATCACCCAGTCGATGTATTAAATCCAAATGCTGTGTTCTTATTTTTCAACGATACAATTTTATCTTGTTTTGTTTTGTAATTCTAAAAAGTACATTTTTATTTAAATGTTCAAATTTCTAACATTGATTTTATACTTAATAAAAAATTCTTCCATATAAAGTTGAAGTAATTAAAGTTGTAATAAATTTATCGAGTGTAGTATTTTTTTTTTTTAAACTGTGGTTGGGATGATTTCATAAAAATAAAAACTAATAATTAAATGGATGAAAATCGATGGTAAAAAATAGGACAATAACTACTTTTAAAAAAATTAAATAAATAATAACTAGGGAGCTTTGAACTATTTTGATTTATATATGTATAAATATCTATTTTCATTTAGTTATATAATTTTAATACAAATTAATTTTTTTTAATATAAAATACACATTAAAAAAATGAAAACTTACAAGTCAAATTCGAAAAATAATTACTAACATGATCACTTAAAAAAAAAAATAGCAATCATAATTATAAGTATCAATAATAATAATAATACATAATACTATAATAATAAACAATACTTCACTAATAACATATAATACTTATTAATAATACAAACAAAATGAATAATAAATATTAATAATATAGTATTGAATCGTATTTATAACTATACAAATATTTTCAAATTTTATTACATTTATAATTATGTTGTTACACCTTCAAAAATATATATATATTTTTTGTTACAATAGGCCATCGATTATAATTTTTCATAACAAAATTTAGTCTTTAATTTTCAATATAAAAAAAATAGTATATTAATTTTATGACTACAAATTTGATAAATTTTTTACATTCTATTAAAATTAGTACACCATTATTTTGAATCCATCTTGATAAATGAAAATGAACTTCAACTTTATTTATTTTTTATTCTTATTCAAAAAAACAGTTAAACATAATATTTGGAGTCAGAGAAATCAATCTGAAAATATATTATTGGAATAATAAATTTTAAACTTAATTGAGAATATAGATATTCTACTAAAAAAAATATAAATATTAAAATTAGACATTTTAAAGTATATACATCAAATTAAAATATATACAGTAAGATTTATAGTATATATATATAAAAGAGTTGTGGTGTGTTAAAAAAAAAAGAGGGAAATGAGAAGGCACTCTATACATAAGATAATATGAGCCACATAATAATAATAATAATAATTTTTTTTCACACACACACACATATATATATAATTTATTTATTGTGGCAAGTGAAAGTGAATCTAAATGGAATAAATTAAGAAAATTAAAGTATATCTCGTAGGCTACTTAGTCGAATTGACTTTTTTCGTGGAAAACAAAGAAATCGGAATTCAATATTAGAACTAGGAGTGTACAAAAAATCGATAATCTGACGAACTCGGTCTACCCAACCTAATCAATTGGGTTGGATCAAAAATTAGGGGAACCGAAAATTCGGGTCGGTTCTCGGGTTGACTTTAGTTAGGTTCGACCAAAACCAAACCGGTAGATGTATTATATTACGCAATTTGTAGTCCTTTCAACTTGTAGTTGGGTGGTTGTGACTTATCCACACTGGTTCTAGCTCAATGTTGTTACTTCTATTTTTTTAACCAATTCACTTTTTTATCTATATTTTTTATTCAACAACTTCTTTTAGAATTAGGGTTTAGGGTTTAGAATTTGTGTCTCATAAAAAAAACTTTTAGAATTCTTATTTCATTTAGTGTCCACCAATATTTTTTAAAATTCTTGTTTCTATTAATTTGTTAACAATATTTCTTATAACTTTTTAAAAATAATTTTTATAACTTAATTTTAGGTTGAATTAAAAAATTTATTTATATTAAGTTGTTCACAATTTTTTATAATTGAAATTTTAAGTTGATTTCTTTATTTTATTTTTTTAAAATACTTTGTTCTTGATTGCAAATTGAGTGTTATATTTGAACATAAAGCTTTTCTATTTTAATTTAATTTCATATTTAAGGATTTTGTCAAATCTTATATTGAAATTTAACTTTTTAAAAGTTGAAGTGTATTATAATTAAGTTTGAGGTTTATAATTTTGAATGGGTAGTTAATAGAAAGATTTTTTAATTTATGATTTCTTAATCATAATTTTAGGTGAACTCCGTTTAATTTTCATTTTTTTAGGTACAAAGAACAAAATCAATTCTCGTTTCTCAAGTGACTATTACAAGTATTAAGACTAAAAAGTCACTCAATATATATATATTTATAAATTTTTTAATTTTTTAATTTTTTTAAGAAAGAAAACTGACTATTACAAATTGATACTAAGTTGAGAAAAAATAAAGAGAGTTTACCATCAACAGAATATTCTACTTCGTGTATTATATTAGCATCCAAATTTCTAAAATAATTTATCTATAGTATATTAATTTCTATCATCAACTAGTGGTAGAACTCAATTTGAAGAAAAGTCAAAGCAGCAATAGAATGAGTTTATCACTGATTGAATTCTATGACTAATAGAATTCAATTTAAATTTTCTGCTACAAATAAATTAGTTTTGATTTTGTGCTATAAATGAAAATACTTTGCATTTTTTTATTATTTATGCAAAATTTCAAAAAATAAAATAATTAAAGGAGACTTTATCTAATTTGTCTCAAGAAAGTCTATTCTTAAGAACAGGCCCAACCGAAGATGGCGGAGGTTGAATTGAATTGGCCCAACCGAAGATGGCGGAGGTTGAATTGAATTATCCAATTCAACGCGTTTTGGCGCAATAAAATCCCCAAACCCATCACACTCCCAACCATGTTTCTAATTTGATTAATTCTCTTTTGAATTCAATATTTATATGATCATATTCAGTAACTATTTTATTTTTTACTTTTAAAATTTAAACCTACGATAATTATTTTATTTTATAAACACATCTTTTACCTGTATTTTTTAAAACTAACCCAAATTTTGGAAGCTTCTTAAAAAAAGATGAAATATTTTATAGAGAATTTGAATAAAAATAAATTTAAATTCTAAAAATGAAAAACAAAAAATCTATGAAACGAGATCTATATTTTTTAGTTATAATAATTGAGGGTAAAGTATTAGAACACAGGACCACTTGGTCATTGATGCATATTAGTGTATTGAACTATTACTCTGGTTGACAATTTTGATATTCATGTATCGATTGAATTTTCTTTTATTTATTTAAAATAAAATTTGTGTCAAGATCATATTAATAACATCGAACTAGTGACGTTGGTGTTGAACTGGTTTACAACCAAACAATGAAACCCTTGCGCCACTGACCTAAACAATAAAATTTAAAATTAGTTTAGCCATTATCATGTTTAACATTTCCTTATAGATAGAGCCAAGTCTTAAAATTAAGTAGAATTGAAATGTCAAAAGAATAAAAATAATTAATTTTATTATATCAGAAATTAAGAGATAATTAACTCAATTTATAATGATTTTCTATTTGAAAATTACTTTCTAACAAAATCTAAATGTTATAGTGTGATATGTATTTCTATATATTCAATAATAATAGTCGAATTACATCCAAACAGTTTGGAATTGAAAAGTCATGACATTGAAATAGAAAAACCAAATTATTCACTACCCAAAACTTTAAACTGAAAAAAATAATTTCCCTTTTAAATAAATTTTCATGGACAAGTTTTTGTACTTAGCAGACAAAACCCACCCATAAGCCATTCCTTTTTCAACAAGCGACCTGCTCAGCCAGAGCTCGATTTCTCAGCTACCTTGTCCTCAGCTATGTCTTTACTGTTTATCGTTTTTGTTTATCGCCTTTATCAGCTTAAAGATCCACTACCCTTTTGATTTCTTGCTCTGATGTTGATGGGTTTCTTTGACAAGTTCAATTTGCTGATTCGGTCTACTGATTTCTGGGTTTGTGTTTGGATTTGATTGTGGGTTGTTATATATAGTTCTTGGGAAGTGTTTGGTGATGTGGGTGTTGTAGTTTATCTTTAGATTTGATTAGATTCAATACAAGGATTGAGACATTGACTTTTTTTGCTCATCTTTTTTTTAGGGATATGCTTTTCTATTTGATTTCTGGGGTTTTAAGCTTTGTGGTTGGTTCTGATTCTTGATTCTGTTTGATTCTTGCATATACTTGTTTGATTGGTTAGTTTATGAGCTTATAGGTAGAGCCAAGTCTTTGTTTGGAGATTTCAGTTTGATGTTTTGTGGTTGACTTATAGATTTTGTATTGAGCTTTTGAAGATTGGATCTTAATTTTGGTGTAGAGTTTTTAATTAATCACATAGAGTTGGAATATGTTATTGTGTTTGAATTGAGGAAGTTGTTGGAAGGTTATTGAGTAGTGGGAATCGATGGGGAATACTTGTGTAGGACCAAGCATTTCGAAGAATGGATTCTTTCAATCCGTGTCTGCTGCTATGTGGCGATCTAGAACACCCGAGAATTCGGATTCTCAACATACCAATGGAGGAGAGAGTGTCCGCAAGGTTGCTGCTAGTGAACCCGAATCGCCTTTGCCTGTTCAAAGCCAACCCCCTGGAAAAGTGACAATGCCAGAATCAGATGCTAAACCAGAACCTCCCGCGGAGCCTAAGGTGCGCCCTGTTATGAAGAGGGTCGGTAGCGCAGGGCTTCGGGGTGGTTCGGTTTTACAAACAAAGACGGGAAACTTTAAGGAATATTACAGCTTGGGTAAGAAACTAGGACAAGGACAATTTGGGACAACATATATGTGTGTGGAGAAGGCAACTGGGAAAGAGTATGCTTGTAAGTCAATTGCAAAGAGGAAGTTGGTCAGTGAGGAGGATGTTGAAGATGTGAGAAGGGAAATTCAAATAATGCACCACTTAGCCGGACACCCGAACGTTATATCGATCAAGGGGGCTTATGAGGATGCAGTTGCAGTTCAAGTAGTTATGGAGGTATGTGCTGGTGGTGAGCTCTTTGATAGGATCATTCAACGTGGTCATTATACCGAAAGAAAGGCTGCTGAGCTTACTAGGACCATAGTCGGGGTCGTGGAGGCATGCCATGCTCTTGGAGTGATGCACCGAGACCTTAAGCCTGAGAATTTTCTCTTTGTCAGTAAGGAAGAGGAATCACTTCTCAAGACAATTGATTTTGGACTATCAATGTTCTTCAAACCAGGTGTGTAATTGTGATTTTTGTCATAATAACTACTATAGCCATCGTTTTCGTATTTCTCGAATTACTGCTAAATGGATTGAGGTGATATTTATTATCTAATTCTGTTTAATCTATGATGTTACTGACTAGGGTGAAGGCAATGAATGTTCTATGAAGACTTTCTTGAAGCAACCTATTTCACTAATTATCATTTTAAAAGAACCAGCTCAAAACTTTTGGACCCTGTTTTTGTGTGCAGTTTATGTGCATATGAATATAGAACTGTTAGTCGCACTGGGATGTGATTTTGACTCTTCGTTTATGATTACATTCATTCAGGCGAAAAGTTTAACGATGTGGTCGGGAGTCCGTACTACGTTGCTCCGGAAGTTTTGCGAAAGCGCTATGGTCCTGAATCAGATGTTTGGAGTGCTGGAGTAATTGTATACATTTTGTTAAGTGGAGTGCCCCCCTTTTGGGCTGGTAAGTTGATTTTGATCCATTAACTTTTGGAAGTTTAATCTTCACATACTTTTCTCCTTATTCTGTTTTCTATGGTTTGATGTATAGAATCTGAGCAAGGGATATTTGATGAGGTCCTGCACGGCGATCTTGACTTCTCTTCTGACCCTTGGCCTAGCATCTCCGACAGTGCGAAAGATTTAGTGAGAAGAATGCTTGTCCGAGACCCAAGAAAGAGACTGACTGCACATGAAGTTTTGTGTGAGTCATCTCTTGCATTTCATGTCTATGGTTGTTCATCATATGTTGAGTAATTTGTATGCAGTAGCTCTAAGGCCACAAATGTCGTAGAGATCCTTTTATGCATATAATCAGTGTTTTTCTCGTTGTGATGTGCTTATTGAGATATATCATTACAGGCCATCCTTGGGTTCAAGTCGACGGCGTTGCTCCTGACAAGCCACTTGACTCGGCGGTCTTGACTCGCTTGAAGCAGTTTTCAGCCATGAACAAGCTCAAGAAAATGGCTATAAAGGTAAGTGTTTGAATTTCCCATGCCGGTTGCGGTAGAAGCGTCTACTTGCTTACATAATTACAACTATCATCACCAACCAAGCGAAGTATCTATTATGGAGACTGTAAAATTCATTCGAAATAAGTGAATGGTGATAAGAAATCGACCCGAGAGAGTGCTCAAGGATTATAAAAGGCTCCTCTATTTGACACCGATAAAAGAAATGTTCGAGATGATAAACACTCTTTCTTTTTTCTTCGAGTTGTGTAGGTCATTGCAGAGAGCTTATCTGAAGAAGAAATTGCTGGCCTCAAAGAAATGTTCAAAATGATAGACACTGACAACAGCGGTCAAATCACTTTCGACGAACTCAAAGCTGGATTGAAAAAATTTGGAGCTAATCTTAAGGAGTCTGAAATTTACGACCTAATGCAAGCAGTAAGTTCATGCTTTTGTATACCACTTTCCGAGATAAATGTATAGCTTAGTCTACTTGTATTCGTCGAGATTCGCTTACGACACTGTAGAATGTTTTTTTTCGTAACTATCAACTCATTTAGTAGACGTGTGTTCAAGTCTATGCTCTGGAATTGCAGGCAGATATAGATAACAATGGAACCATTGACTATGGAGAGTTCGTAGCTGCGACATTGCATCTAAACAAAATTGAGAAGGAAGATCATCTTCTAGCAGCGTTTTCATACTTTGACAAGGATGGAAGCGGGTTCATTTCCCACGATGAGCTTCAACAAGCATGTAAAGAGTTCGGGATAGAGGATCTTCAAATGGAAGAAATGATGCGCGAGGTCGATCAAAACAATGTAAGTAGTTTCATTGTCATGGCAAGACATTCGAACTTCTTGCTATTAGAGACCAAATTCTTGTTTTGCTACTATATCCTCTTTCTGTATCAAAGACGTTACTAGATGAGAATCGCTATAGTTCTATTGATAGAACCGCCCATCTCACGATTCTCCTTACTTGACAGGATGGAACCATCGACTATAACGAGTTCGTGGCAATGATGCAAAAAGGAAATGTAGCAAATACTGGCAAAAAAGCTCTACAAAGTACTTTCAGCATTGGCTTTAGGGAGGCTCTAAAACTTTAGTGTTTTATGTAAATGTGACATTCAAGTTAGTTTTCTTATTATTCATGCCTGCTAGTTCTTATAGAACTAGGAGCACGGCCGCTGCTCGTGTTCGAAATGACGCCATTCATTTCGATCTCTCCATTTCCCCTTGTTCTCAATCAGTGTCACACTTGAAATACTATGCAAAGAAAAAGGCATATAATTTTCCTTTTTTCCTTGCATTGTTTGTATCATTATGTTAGACTCTTGATGAGAAATGAAAATTTGAGTTCGGTTTTAAGCTTTTGGTAGGCTTATGTTTGTCATTTTTGTTTTAATTTGAGCATATATATACCTATGATCAATTGAATTATTCATTCATCATATCAGAGATGCTACCTTATGTGGATAATTTTACTAAAAACATACTAATAGTGAATAAAACACTTTTCAAATTTGAAGGAATAAATGACATGAAAAATGTATTTTGATTCATGGATTTTGTTTTCCATGTTTGGCTGAGTAGATTTAGCATGGAGGGTTTTTTTTTAAAAAAATATAATAATTTAGAGTATCTTAAAATATAATTTATTGTCTTATAGCTTAAGAAAATTAACATTGCGAATCAAATAGTTGGGTTTAAGCTATCTTATAAGTTATTACTTATCTTGCGAATCAAGTAAGGGAATTTATCTTCAGCAGCATATTCTATCTCTAGTATTATATTTGTAGTATAATTTCTTAAATAATTCATCTATAATACATGATTTCTATCAGTTGTATAATTCAATTTAGATTTTTGGCTACAAATAAATTAGTTTTTTATTTTGTGCTATAGATGAAAATATTTTTTCCTTTTTATTATACATGCAAAATCCCTATTAAATAATTGGGTTTTACTTTAAACCTTAACTCATTACGAAAGATTAAAAAAAATTTGTAAGTTTTATTAGTTCTATTAGGAATCAAATTCTATTTTTTCTCCTCATTATAACAAATAACTTTGTAATAAATTTAAAAAATCCATTGTTTATAAATTTAAATTAATACGTTTTATAAACATTTCAAAATACTCTTCAACTAGAAATTTATTAGGATATTAAACGAAATATATGTATGAAAACAACTTGAAATTGTGTAGTGATATTTAGAGATGTTTGTCTAGATTAAATTTGAAAGAACAATATTTAAACACGACTTTTCATTCAATATTCTAATCATTTTTTATATCAATAGAATTTTTGAACATTTATGAAAGGTCAAGTATAATATTGCAAATTTGAAAGAATTATGACTAATAAGTTCCAACGAGAGCAAGAGCTCAACGGCATGTGTGTACATTCAATGACCAAGAGGTTACGGGTTCGAATTCCTCTCTCTCAATTATTGTAACTCATAACAAAAAAAAAAGTTGACTTATAGTTCGTAAATTGAACTCATGTACTTTTAATTACTTAAAATCTTTTATCCACTAGATTACTCATATTTGTCAACAATGACAAAAAATAAGAAATTCAAACTTTCTCACAATTTCACAAACAAAATTAAAGAACAGGAAATTAGGTTATTTTTTCCGTCTCTTTTTCTCTGTCTATATATATATATATATATATTCACGTCACAAGTACCCCAACGGTCAAGTTCCCGCCATTAAAGAACAAGAAATCCTTCAATCCCCAATCTCTCCATTACTCTCACTATTCAAAAATTAAACAACAGAAAAATCAACAAATCCAACAATTTCATTCTCGACGATGAAATTCGCACTTCAAAGACTTGATTGAGGTTTGAGATTCTGTATAATTCTTCCTCGAACTCGTTCTCATCCATGGCGACTGCGAGGAAACAGCAAAGCCAAGAAGAAGAAGAAGAAGAAGGCTTGGGAACGGCGGGAAAATTCACAGATGGAAGATTCTTAAGGAAATCGCCGGCGAAACCTTACGATCGGCCGCCGACTGGAAAGAATTCGTGGATCTTGAAGCTCGTTGATCCCGCGCAAAGGCTCATTTCCTCTGGTTCTCAGATGCTTTCTTCCTCCGCATTCCGCCGTTTAACGTCTCGAGGTTTCAATTTCAACTTCTTCTTGATTTTATTATGGATCTGTAGTTGATCGTTCGTAGATGTTCTTGCTGGAGTTGGTTTTTTTCGATTTGTGGCTGTTTGTTGGTTTTTGGATGTTTAGTTCTTGACCTATCTTGCGATTTTTTCATACATGTAATGAATCTTACTTCTTAGCTAGCTATTTGAAATTTACTGGCGCATATACTGTTTTTTCTTTTGGAAATTTTATAGTTGAGTTCGTAGCTTCTGATATATTTTTTATTCTCAAAGAGTGATCTGCTCTTTTATTATTATTATTATTACTATTTTCTGTTTATGCATTTAGTGGTATCAGAATCAAGCCAATCAAGAAAGGATGACAAGAAGGCAGATGAAACGGTGAGTTTTATTTTCGTGTATTTCGGGTTTTTATATGCTTAGAAGCTATGAATGCTCTTGAAATTTGGTACTTAAACTTGATGTTCATTAATTATTGTAGGCTTATTTAAGGGAAATTGGTTATCGATAATATTGTTCTGGTTTGTGGTTTTGAATGTATTTGACTTGATTTATCTAATTGGAGTTTCTTTATGGTCTGCAAATTTACTTGCAAAGGTTCCTTTTGAATTCCAAGTAGAAACCAATGTAGTTGAAAATCGGAATAAATCTGATCGATTCGGGATGATGGAGCTTGAAAAAACTTTGAAGCAGAAGACCTTCACCCGGTAAACCTTCTCATTATATATTTCTTTCCGTTCATGAGTAATATTTTAGCAGTTTATTTTTCCTTTAATTTTATGTAGAGTTAAAAAGAAATTTTTGGTACATCCATCTTGTGGCTTGCATTGTTTCTATTACTTACCTTTTCTGTTGTAGTGAAACGCAATATATTTTTCAAAGTTAACCCTTTGTTATATAAACTTGTATTTTTAGCTTGGGATTTTTGCTATGGCACCTTAAGATGAAAAATTGCTCTGCAGGTCTGAGATTGATCATTTGGCAGCCCTATTACATTCAAGAACTGTTGATTTACCTGTTGAGATTGAGGAAAAGAAGTTCGAGTTCATATCTTCTATTCCAAAATCTATCAGGAAGGAGTTTGATAAAGTACCAAATTCAGAAGTTAAGATGGGCAGGCAATCGATCTCAACTCCCATCTTGAGTTCAAGTGTACGGGTTTTTCATTTCTTCTTCCTTTTTTATGCCTCATGATTTTCGTGCATGAGAGTTCTCAAATAAGTTATTTCAGTATGTTTTTCTTACATTGTTATCACATTTAGTGGTTAAAAATGTCTTCAGGTCCTTGATGAAGACATTTCTTCACCTGCAGAGATAGCAAGGGCATATATGCACAGTAGGCAGCGAAAAGTTTGTCCTTCAATTCAATATTCACAAGCTACAAGACTTGGGGAAAATTCAGCTGGTCCAACTAGTCAATCATTTTCTTCAAAATCAAACGATTCGTTGCTTGTGCCATCAACTACTAGTCAGGTACTCATGGGAATGGTTTTATAACTTCAAATCTGAAATGTACAGCATTGCTCAGTTGTCCTATTCCAGAATTCATACAACATTAGCATTAGACCCCTAGTATTTTTTTTCGGACAGGTCTTTTAGTTGGGATCACTGTTAATGAAGACTGTAATCCTGAAATATAGAGGAAGATTTTATAATTTAATCATCATCTTGCATGTCTTAGACCCTCTGTTTCATGGAGTTGTGTTAAATCAACTTATTGTATTTGTTTCTTTGATATGCAGGGTTTGAAACGTAGGAGTTCATTTTCTTATAGTCACATTGGATCCATTCTTCCTCCATGCAGTATTCGACAAAAACGTAACATCCATCTTTCAAAGGGATTAAGCTTACCCATTTCTTCTAGACCTATTTCTGACCCTGTAGATGGACTTAGTTTTGATGCTTCTCGTAGCTCCAAATTTCCAAAAGTTCGGCATTTTCGATCTTCCATTAGGAACTTACAATTGCCTCTTAAACCCAAGATCTTTTTTGCTAGAAAGTCTATCATGAATGTGGAGAGTAATAACATTCCTGGTGCAGGCAGCAGTTCTATTTATACTCCAAGTTATCATGTGATGGCTTCTAAAATATTGGAGCAGTTGACCCCCCCTCCAAAGAAGAAAGTATCTACACTTAGTCGACTCCCTGTTGGGGAAAGATCTCCCCTAAAGTTATCACCATTTACAATAGGTGAGCATATCAGAAATGTGAAGGATGTGGACTTACCGAGTGAAGAATTCGTTCATGGCGACAAACTGTCAAATACTTTACACAGGATCCCACATCATGACAACCAAGATGATACCTTCCAAAATAAAGAGAAGCCAGAAAATATGAAACCATTGGATCTTGATCATAGATGTGCTCTACTGAAGGAGTCTGTGCCAATAAGCTGTAGTAAGGATTCCATGAATAATCTAGGTGAGCATTTCAGAAATGTGAAGGGTGTGGACTTACCGAGTGAAGAATTCGTTGACGAAAAACAGTCAAATAGTTTACATAGGATCACATATCATGACAACCAAGATTATACCTTCCAAAATAAAGAGAAGCCGGAAAATGTGAAACCATTGGATCCTCATCATAGATGTGCTCTACTGAAGGACTCTGGGTCAATAGGCTGTAATAATGATTCCATGAATAATCTAGAAGTGCCTGCATCTTCTGTGGTGAAATCTACTATTCAGCCCCCCGTTAACAAAACGATGTTTCAGATGGTGCCTGACAAGGTTTGTAATCTTTTACTTTCCAGAACTTTATGGTAAAACATTGCGGCAATAGCCCTTAATAATTATCTTGGTGCTCTTTTTCTTATTTTCCACATTGTCACTCATAAATCTAAGTAATGCATATTTCAAATGTTTGAGGTGATGGTCTGTGATGGTTACAGTCTTAAGACTCGGGGACATTTGTTTGTTTTCTGCCATTGACTAATATATCATTTTGGAGCAAAAAACTAAGGTCCTGTTTGATACTCATTTGTTTTTTTGTTTTTTGGTTTTTGAAATTTTAGCTTATTTTTACTCAAATTTCCTACAATGTGTTATATCTTTCATATAATGTGTCCATCTCTCCTTAAGAAAGTATGTGAATACTAACTAAATTTTAAAAACAAAAACAAGCTTTTGGAAGCTACTTTTTTTGGTTTCCAAATTTTGGTTTGGTTTCTAAAAATATAGGTAAGATATAGGCATCCAAGTAAGAAAAAACATATAATAAGGTAGTTATTGTAGTCTTAAATTTCAAAAACCAAAAACTAAAACAAAATGGTTATCAAATGGGGCCCAAGTAATGCATCTCTCATCAAATATAATATTCCCTCTGGTTTCTTTTCTTTGGATATGTTGGTTTAAATCTCTTACCAGTCTCACTGCCTTTGTCAATGATAGGATAGTGTTGACCATGATGAAAGTTCTGCTGATCGTATAGTACCAGCTACAGCGGAGGTTATAGAGGGTGATAATTCTTTGGCTCTGAGACAGACAACTGCAAATGAAGCCCTTGCACCAGCAAAGTCACAAACTATATCTGAAGTGATAGTAGATTCTCCTCTCAACAGAAGTTCTGATTCGAAAACTGGTGACGAAAGAATCGATGATGATATGGTTACAAGATTTACTTCACAAAATGCATCTTCTCTTGCTACATCTTCACAACCGGAAACTATCGATTCTGCACCCACCAATTCTTTTGGATGCATGGATCTTCCAGAAAATAAACAAAATGATTCTCCAGATTTTAGCTTTGGGAATAATATCTCTCCACAAAAACAGGCGTCCACTAGTTCTACTACATTTGATGTTGAGAATAAGGATACTTCACTGACAGAGTCTTGTGCTGCTCCCAAAAATGGCAATCGAGCTTCTTCATATTCAGATGTTCAACAATCAGTATATATAAATGCCGATACTTCTTCAAACCTCAAGCTTGATCGCTCGTGGGGGTCAGTATATTCATTTTGTTCTTTTATTCAGAAGTATAGTTTTCATGTCTTTTCATTAACTTCTATCAATTGGAGAAACCTTTGTAGTTCTTCTTTGGTTTTGAGAGGGTTGACAGCTTGTCTCCCCTTCCTTTTCTACTTTAAGATGTTTATATTTTAAATAAGAAAACCTGAGATGCACAGAAAACATTGTTGGAAGCAGTGAAGATTCCTTCTTACTGTATGTAAATTTAATGGAAAGAGAGTCAAAGTGTTCTGAAGGGAAGAAAAGAACATTAAGCACATTTCTAAATGCACTTGTTTGTCTTTATTCATTTTTCATTGTTTTTCAACTTGTTAACACTCTTTACAATGCATTAAATTGGGTCCATTGAAAATTCTGCATATGTATAACTGAAGTTCTGATATTTTGAATTTTGTTTTCACCAGGACATGCAATGATGCATTCTCATCCTCTGCTTCAATATCAGCTGGACTTGCATTCTCATTTAGGTCGTCTGCTTGCACTCAAAGTTCAACTAATGGACCTTCCATTTCATGTCCATCTCTATTCTCTTCCAATGGTTCGTCAATTTCGTTTACGAGTCAAAGTTCATCCAGAAATATCTTCCTCTCTGCCACCACTGACAACCACCCCTCAACCACAAATCTGGTTCCTTCATTTGCTCCATCAACTACTGGTCTAGTAACTTGCGAAGAACAGATAAAACAGGACGTGGGCCTGAACGAAGCTAATGACACTTATTTCAATAGCATAACTACTCCAGAAAATTCTAACTATAGTGTGTCCAGCTTCGGCGCAGCAGCAACACCATCGTCTATGAATGATCAGTTGAGTGCACCAACTGTTAGCAATGCAACTGAGCTTGGTGATCAGGAAGTTTCTGCTCGAAAGGAATTTACAGCTAATGCAGAAAGAACATTAATGGTTTCGGGATCATCCATGTTGAACGCATCATCCGGGATGGCAGGGAAGTCATCTGTCTCTTCTGGTATTTCTTTTGGATGCTCATCTTCTGCTTCTGAACTGTTTAAACTGGGAAGCATGCCATCAGAATTTCCCATCAATGGGCTTACTAGTGACCCTGCAACTTCAACCATTGGTACCTCCTATGATTTTACTTCTAGCGAGCATCTTGGATTCGAGTCATCTACACCGGCATCTTTCAGTTCCATATGTCCTACAACCTCAGCAGCAGCCGCCTTAGCAGGTTTCTCATCGAAGCCGGTTTCGAGTAATTCTCATCCCAAAGTTGCTATTAGAGTTTCTTCGGGTAACAATCAATGTGAAGCGCGGGGTATCTCCAAGGACAATGCTCCAATTTTTAGTCAAAAGCCAATCCCACCCCTTTCATCTGTGTTAAATCCCTTTCAAGTTGGAAAGCAGCAGACTTATACTAGCCGAGAAGCTAAAGCTAGAGGCAGATTCTCCTCGAGTGTTGGCAATGGCGACAAGGCTAGACGGAGATTTGTGAAGTTCAGACGAAAGAAATAACGAAAACATCTCTGGCAGAGTCGACTTTCTAGCTTTTCTTCCAGCCCCCCAAATTCTTGTATATTTTACAATCCGATGATTTACGACTCCGGTTTTATGCTTCTTCTAAGAAATGAGTAGCTAAAGGTTGAGAAAAGCCAGTGATTTCAGGTATGCAATTTTTGTTATGAGCATAGCCATGTATTTTTAAAAAACGCTGCTAAACATCATGAGTATATTAGGAGCTTGTATTTTTCATTTTTTCTATTTTGCATATATGCTGTTATTTGTAACATACAACAGAGTCATCCATTCTAAGCCAATCCTTTCCTGTTTCAATTTTGTATTTTCCTTATTTCTTTAGTTTAAAGGAAGAAATAATATTTCATTTTAGACAAAAGTCTCTTGTCATTGATTTTCTCAGTTCATAAAGTGCTGATTATATACCTATATAATACAATTATAATTTTGGAGTCCAAATTGATGCAGGCTGTGACAATGTAGTTTCATTGTTGGGTCATGGGATCTGCAAAGCTCACAAGACAGGGTTCTAGTAAGGACAAACCTTTATAAATTCTAGTGCTTTGTTTTCTTTTTTATTTTGCTTCAAGCACATTTTTCTTTAGCTCAACGGGAGAATTCGAACCTTTACGGTGATTTTGGGATGACGGTTGTGTAATAAATGATTAGTTATCATAACAGAAAAGTTATAATAACCTATGTTTGAGATACATATTTCTATAACATGGATTATGATAGCATATGTTTTGGGTACAGGTTATTATAACATAGAATTATTATGACAATCAGTTTATTATAATATAACTCGATGGCTTTGCAGTTGGGACGAGGAGTTATGGGTTAACCCACCGTTATTATAACCCGTGGCTCAAACACGGGTTGGGTCACCCTAATCTCTTATAACCCTTTGATTGATCATACATATTCTAATCAATGCTCATGTTGGCTTCCTCCAAACACCATACATTTTGAAAAGTTGTATTATAGGTATTTTTTGGCTGAATTGTTTGTTAGGTCTAATACAAAATAACATAGTTTGACATAGCATGGAGAACTTTGAAAGCTAAAATCCAAAACAACTCCCCTCTCTTTTTATGAAGTGATTGGGAAGGCTAACTATCCTAAACAGAACAAGTTCTTTCAATAGGAATTTGCACAAGGAGCTATATATATATATATATATATATATATATATTTTTAATATAATAAAATAAAAAGTGTTGTCCAACATGGGTTTATCTCCACATTTTGTTGGAGCATATGAAAAGAATTCAACAAAAGACTTCTTTCAAGACAAGGAATCTTCATATCACTGGGTTTTTTTCTTTCAAAATTGTTGGTTTGGCTATCACATGGTGTAAACAGTTAATCTCATTATTTTCATTATAGTTTTTACCATTAATTTTTCACCATCTTTTCTAATTGTAACTTTGTCTTAGTGAAAATTATTCATTCTTTTGTAATTTCAAATATCAATGAAGTTATTTTCTTTATATATATATATATATATATATATATATATTGTCATTTATTATTGAAATATGCCCGGAGAAAAAGGAAACAAAAAATATGGACGGTGAGTTAAGTTCATTGAATAAAATGTGTTCAATTAAATGAGACAGACAAACTGTGGTATTTTGTGTGCAAAAAAGTGAGGAAAAAAAACAACAAAAAAGGCATTTGGCCTTTTGTGAAATAAAGACCATGCAAATGGCTACACCTCTACACAAAAATCCTTTTTTCATTTAATTTTGCATGTTATTGTTTTTTTTTTTTCCTTATATTAATACCCCACTACTATTTTGGAAACAGAAGGGAAGGTCTTATCTAGACAAAAAGAGGCCTCATGCATGCCTAGTTGGGTCTCTAATTTTGTTTTTTGTTTTTTTTTTTTTTACATTCCAATCAATGATACATATTTTATGTCGGTCGAGTTATGATTATATTGAACGGTGTTTCTTAGTTTCATATGATAGTCAATGTCATGATTGTTAGCAACGTCAAACAAAATAATGAATGCTATTGGTTAGAGTCTCTTAGCACCTTTGATAGTATTATAGGACTTGAGACTATCTTTTTAAGTTAATTATACAAGTTTTGGCATCATCTAGCTTATACAAATTTTATGGTGGTGGGATAAAATGAGTTTAGATTAGGTATAGTATGATATCATATTACAACAATAAATTAAAGAAAACAATGAAAGTAATAAAGTTGGAAAAAGAGAAGGGTAAAGATGAACAAGTTAGTAAAAATGTTTTTTTATTCTCAACAATACTTTTCGATACACATTCTCAAAGTCGACGAAGTCTTGTTCTTTAGTTTGGTTTCAAATTAAAATAACAAATTTTACGTCATGGTAAAATAAAATATGTTTGCTAATTTATTGTGATTGTAATTTTGTAATTGTCATTTTTTTACTTTATGAACGAAGAAATAGCATCTAATTAGATTGTGTAATGATTTTTTTTTTTTTTTTTTTTTTTTTGGAAAGAAAGCTTTAACTCTAACAATGCTTGATAGTGATATAAAAAAAAAAAACAAAAAAAAAACAAAAAAAAAAAAAAAATGCTTGATAGTAATTACTAATTAGATCTTTTTTAAAAAATAAAAATTAAAAAAATATAAATTTTAGCCATTGAGTTATCACTAGGGCTTTTTTTGTGAAATAAAATAAGTTTTTTTTTTCTTTTTGAGTTAAAATTTAAATTTGTACCATCTCAATTTTTTTTAATTTAAAATAATTAGAGATAAAGAGACTCGAATCTAAGACCCCTTAGTCATTAAATATATATTAATACAGTTGAACTACTGTAACATCTCTATTATCATATTGTAAATCATGTCATTAAATTTATACTTTATAATAATGTTTTTAAAGGTTTTTTTTTTTTTGAAAAATGATGCTTTTAAAGGTTGAAACTAATCTTTATCTTATCTTACTACTTTAAAGTGCGACTTAGAGTGAAAAATTATTTTTAGACTATATTGTCCAAATGATCATTCATAATTTCAAATATGTCATTCATTAGTTATAATATAAAAATTATTCCAAGTGATTATTCGTAATTGTCTTAATGCCATTCATTAGTGATGGACGGAAGTTTCAATTAATCAAGGTTGATTGATGGAGTTTGTTTCTTTTATATAAAAGAAGTAATAAAAGCAATTAGGGACGTGGGTGAAATTAATAACATTATCTGTTAAGAAATTTTCTAAT
>JBBMKA010000003.1:1510885-1521339 GCA_037833695.1 Sechiopsis laciniata | reverse complement strand
GACATTTAAAAGTCGAGGGACCAAAATGAAACAAATTTGAAAGTCGAGGGACCAAAATGGTATTTTAACCTTTTTTTTTTATCTGATATTGTCTTTTATGAGAGCATGAGAGAGATACTATCTTCCGGTTATAACATTTGGATGTAAAATTTATAATTAAGAAATTAATTCTCAAGTAAATGGTTATCTATCAATTTAATGTTCTAGATTAGATGATATGTCCGTGAACATTGCACAAGTGACATGATTGGACAACCACGAATATAAAAAACAGTTATTATCATAAATTGAATTAATAACATTTTGATTTTGGGGTGATTGGATTCAGAGGTTGAGGGAGGAGAGGAGAAGAGATGAGAAGAGGAATTGTCAACTCTGTGTTTATTTTTAGTCCATCACAACCTCTCTCAATTCCTTCCCAATTCATTATCAAACATTTTATTTAATTATATTAAATTTTATTTAATTTTAAACTCGTTTTATTTTTATTTTTTTAATTTTAACATCATATATATAATATATATTTATATATATATATATATATAATAAATATTAAATCCACTCACACCAATCTCTTATCTCTTCGGTCCTCGTAACGCCAATCTCCAAACAAGTAGTTATCTCTCCAAATCATTCAATTTTCTTTCCATTTCTTTTAACTCTCTTCTCATCTCTTCTACTCCTTTTAACTCCAAAATCCAATCACCGCCTAAAAAAACTTTTAACCCTAGTTAATGATTTATTGTTCTTTTGAAAATTGGTGATTGATTTTTATCTATTCAATTATTTAATTAACTTGGTCATTGATAAAATATATATTAAAAAAAATTATATATAAAATTCAATTTTAACTCTCAAAATTATATTTTCGAAAAAATATTTACCATGTGTTGGTTTAGTGATTAAATATGATTTAAAAATCTGTTAAATTATTTAAAAATCATTCTTTTATGAATTTTACAACTTTGTTGTATAAAAATATTAGAATGTTTGTAAGTTGATTTTGACATTCACTCGTATAAATAAAAATTACAAAATACCAAATTTATAAATTAAATTGTATTTTTTTCTGATTTTACTTTTGGGTTGGAGCTGGTGGGATGACGTGTAGTTGAACAATGATATTCCAATTTTCGTTTTCTGTGTTGACTTTTTCTAAAGTTGAAAACAAAAACTTAACATTATCTTAATTATGTGTCCCCATTTTGATGTTATGCAATTGTCACTTTATGAATTAATTATCGATAATAATTTACTGTTTATCATGTATTATTCCAGATGTCATCAGCCCTCCTAATTGTCATTAATGAAGCTTCATGAAAAGTAAAAAAACAGAACATTGCTTAGCTTTTCTATGTGAATAATTTTGTAATCAAAATTTGCATAAAGTAGTTCATAAATTAAATGAAAGGTAATAAAGTTCATTTTTAGAGCTGTGGCAAACAATAAATGGTCATGCTGAGTCAGATTTTGACATCATGCCTTGCTGCTATGCATATATTACACTAGCTACAAATAGACCATATAAAAAAGAGTAGTCAATACAAATATGAAATAAATAAATAATAATACAAACTCCAATGTGTGTGGTACATGCATATTATATTATTTTTTATTTTTTAATTTATTCACTCCAATTTTCAAAAAGAATTTCATCTTCTCTTGAGAAAGTATTATAACTAAATTTTAAAAATTAAAATAAGATTTTAGAAACTGCTTGTTTTTCTTCTAAAAACATAAGTAAGATATAAATATTAAACCAAGAAAACTATATAATGAAGTAGTTGTTAAAAAAAGTGGTTATCAAATGGAACATAAATGATTAGAGTTTGATCAAATCTTCTAAGATGTTAATAGGTAAAAAAAAATGGAGTTGTTTGAATGCATTTACTTAAGTACAAATTAGAGAATGAGAGACTACAAATCCTACATAGAGAGTATCAAATAAATGAAAAAATACCGATTTTGAAAATCGAACACGTGATCGTGGTATTGATTACCATCTGTTAGTTGATATAATTAAATTTGTCTCAATCCATGAACTTAAGCTTTTGGATTGATTGATGGTTTAACATAATTCAACATGATATTAGTCCTGCCAAGTTTGTAGGGCATTTCTCAAATTTCAAACCCCACGAGTGAGGGAGAGTGTTGGTTGATATACTTTCGATGATTGAATGCATTTATTGAAATAGCATAATCAATTTTTTTTTTCTTTTTTTTTTTTTTGGCTAAAACTCAGCATAAAAATATTCTAACAATACGAGTGAAGCTAAAGCAACAAAGTATTCTCACCGATATTACAGGGAGAAAACCAAGTAGCTCGAAACAGCTACGTCGCGGTCGGAACAACGTCGTTAAACCTAGCAGAATATGCATCTTCAGCTGATGGAAAGGAGATTCAGATAAGCCTTCCTTTGAAGATTCGTGGTAGCACTGCAGAGTTTAGCCCTCCTTTGCTCCTTGTAAGTACTTAAATTACCAACATAAACTCCTAGTAATTTCTTCATGATACCCAAAACTCACTGGAAGAACACATTTCAACTTCAAGAAAGTGCAAATCTTATTACTCCCTGATATTTGTTTTGCTGATGTAGTTCTTCGATTACGCAGTTGTCACTCAACCTCTTGGAGCTGAGAACCGATACAAAACCTTTGAGGATGATGCCGAGGTCGATTATGCCCGTGACCCTCTCCCCGCCTTCACAGTTGGCTTTGTCTACAGAGAAAGATGGGTTAGCAGCAATAAGGGCAGGTCTAGATAGAGTGAAAATATTTAGACATTGTGTCTCAGCAGGAGGAACTAAGGAAGTATTTCATGAAGAAGAAGACATTGCAACTGTTAATGGGTTCTATATTAAAGATAAGGACTCTTCTCAAAGTTCTTCACTTGATTCGGATTTGCTAGATGGTGGGAACGAGGATTCATGCGTTACGGAACCATTTGGTTATGAAAAACTAGCCCATGCCAACCGTGTGGCAGGTTCACTCCACCCCGGTACGAAGACCCACAATGGAGATGAAAGTTGGATCTATAGTGGCAATGGTGCAGGTTGTCTGGACATTGATAGTGAGAGTACACAATCCATACAGCAGAACTCGATGCGCAAAATCTTGTTATGGAGGAAAAGGAAATTAAGCTTCAAATCTTCTAAAGTTAAAGGAGAGCCTCTTCTAAAGAAACATTACGAAGATGGTGGAGATGATATTGACTTCGATCGAAGGCAGCTCAAAACAAATGAACTTTTCTCTTTGGTATATTCTCTCTCGAGACCTGAACTGCACTGCATTTTGCTCTGCTTTACTAGATATTTGTCGGTTTTTCGTATAACTAACTGATGATCTTCTTCTCCTTCTTGCAGTGGTATAATCTTGAGTTATCAGCAGCTGCATTTGGAGACGATAACTTTGCTGTGGGTACTTGGGAGCAGAAGGATATAATCTGCCGCGACGGGTGCTTGAAAATCAAGACTGATATCTTCTTTGCCTCTATTGATCAAAGGAGCGAGCGTGCGTCCGGGGAAAGTGCCTGCACGGCTCTGGTTGCTGTCATTGCTGATTGGTTACTTTCCAACCAAGAAGAAATGCCCATCAAGTCTGAATTAGACAACTTGATTAGAGATGGATCAGCAGAATGGAGAAACCTTTGTGAAAATAAGGACTACATGGAGCAGTTCTCCAACAAACACTTTGATCTCGACACGATAATTGATGCAAAAATCCGACCTTTATCTGTTGTTGCAGAGAAGTCATATGTTGGATTTCTACACCCAGAAGGGTTGGAGGACGAGGGCGTTTTCGAGTTCCTTAAAGGCGCCATGTCTTTCGACACCATATGGGATGAAATTAGCCTCCTCGCAGCAGACCTTCCAACCAATGCAGGCGAGTCAATAGTCTACATTGTGAGTTGGAACGACCACTTTTTCATCTTGAAGATTGACAAGGATGCTTACTACATCATCGACACTTTGGGCGAGCGGCTTTACGAGGGCTGCAATCAGGCATACATTCTGAAATTCGACAAGGAGACAGTAATACACAGATTACCAAACAACACAAAGAAATCAGAGGAGAAAAGCTCCAACAACACAGAGTCATCAGATGATCAAACCTCCAATGACACAAAACAATCAAAGAGAATAGAGCCATCAAAGGAGAAAAAAACCATTGATAAAAAACAATCAAAGATAACTGATCCATCAAAGGAGAAAAGTACCATTGATAAAAATCAATCAAAGAGTTCAGAATCATCAGATGAGAAAACCTCAATAAACACAAAGCAATCAACGAGCTCAAAGCCATCCGAGGCAGAACCATCTACCGACGTGTCACAACAAAACAATACCGAGATTGTGGAGGAAAAACCATCCGTTGATGTCCTGCAACCAAGCTTCTCTGAAGAAGCTTCAACACAAGAACCACCGAGTAGCCCGAAAGAAGCCTCGACTGAGAAGAATGATGAGTCGAGGAATGATGATACAGAGGAAGAGGTTACATGCACAGGGAAGGAGTGCTGCCAGGAGTACATCAAGAGCTTTCTCGCCGCAATCCCGATCAGAGAATTGCTGGAAGATGTGAAGAAGAATGGTTTGAGTTCATCAACACCTCTTCATCAACGGCTGCAAATAGAATTCCACCGTGCCAAAGTGATTTTGGGGGCTGAAGCAACGACTGAGGATTAATTACATAAGTTGACAAAAGCTCTGTTTTAGTTCTAAGTTTTTGAGAATCTTATTGTTTAGGCTACTGTAATAAGGAATAAAGTAAATATTGAAAAGGGCATAAGTTAAATGTTTATAAAGCCCGTAACTTTTTTGTTTAATTACAGTAAATGTTATTAATGATTATTAATTCCTTGTTCAATTATTGCTTCACAAATTTTGTGATAAAATTGTTTTTTGTAAAATAATGTCAGCAAACTGAACTATACAATTAAAATGACAACTTAAATCACAATTATCAGCATCTTGCTGTTGGATAAAAAATTATCAACCTCTTAAATGGGCATAAATATGGAGTATATGCACATTTTTATCAAGAGCATCGAGTTCATAGGAACATCACCTTTTGAAAGAAATCTGATCTTTTTTCTAACAATCCCTATAGAATAACTATGAATGTAAAAGAATTAAAGAATTATCTTATTTATTAAAATTTGTCAAATTATTGAAAAGTTAATAGGACTATATAATTTTTATCTCATATCAAGTTTGAGAATTATCATAAAACAGAGAACTTCAAATGACTAAATAACTAATAATGATAAGTGACCACCAAATAGCAGTCAGTCCCAGCAGAGAAACCCTAAGTCAAGAAATTAATTCCTCAAGTCTACATTGAAATGACTGACTCCTTATTCCACCATTCTACTAAAGAATGTTAAGTAAAAGCAGCAAGTATTTTCATTCAGCTAAAGATTTTGAAAGTGGTCACCTTCATTAACCATATAAAAAAGGTATGTCCCTCAGACACCTCCAACTGGAAAGAGCTGATGTACAAGGTTAACCACTCCCATCATGGATGCATCATTCTGCAAATAACATTCAAATTGGTTAAAGTTTTATGGTGTGCTGGTTGTAATGAGTATTTGATGTGGGGAAGAAAAGCATGATATTAACAATTATGGACATGAGAAATAAAGGTAAGATTTTCCTTCCTTATTCTTCCCTTTTTAGAAGTATTCAACTCACCAGGTAAACAATATCAAAGGCATTGCGGTAGCTGTCAAGAGACATCTCGATGTTGTCATTCCTGCAAAAGGAGCTTATCAGTGAGTACAAGAATGAATATTTCTTCATGACACAAACAAACCTTAATTCTGATTTAGCACAAAAATGTATATAAAGTGTGTTTATAGAATATTCTTCACGTTCCTGTATTAGTTTCAACTTAAAACAGAATTCATAATAAACAGACGACATAATGAAAGGAAGTTTTAAAAATTTTACATACAAAAACCCCACAGATATCCGAGTGTCATAGTTTAAACCATCTGACATCCTCAAATCCCCAATGTGGTCACCAAGAAGAAGTACATTTGTCCTTTTTCTTACGGAGGCACTGTCATCAATTGCCCCATCTACAACACCCAATTGGTCATGAAGAGGAGCAGCCATATCAAGAGCATGCTCATTTTTATTTAAACTATGAATTGTCTTCCCTGCAAAAAGAAATATTTCCATAGAACATAACTCATTAAAAATAAAATGTAACAATCACAACAACTGCTAATAGATTGATCGTGACAAGGAAATAGCCAACTAAGAAAAGGAAGGTACCCTTAAACGATACAAGGCGACCATTATTATCAAACACCATTCTATTTGAAACGATCCTAATATTCTTAAACGATCTGTGAAGCTTCTGCCTCAGGACCTGATCCAGGAAGAAGAAAAGGCAGACATCAAGAAAGGACGCAAGTGAGCTTTAGATGTTAAACTACATGTATGCGCGCATTTAAGAGCAAGGAACATTTGATCTTGTTTACCTCCTCTATAATGTCTGCAAGCCCTGCTGAAAATATAAGAACAGGAACATCCCTTTCCTGTTCATCATTATTTGTGGTAGTTTGAAAAGATTAGAGGGTCTTTGATATGAAAAATAAGCAATAACAGTGAACCAAAAACTCGAAATTAGAACATTGATATTTTATTATTTACCCCAAAAAAGGCAGTAATCAAGTAACTTCATTTCAGGGAGAAAGGTTTTACCTCTAGAAACTCAAACAGCTCAACCACTCCCTCCCTAAAAGCAATAGAGGCAGAAGCAACTGATTGCTTTATTGCATCAAACGAAAGACCTCCTTCAATAAGAAGTGAATGTGATTTGCCCCACCTACATTGCATGATATGAAATTCATAAGATTTTGGTACATCCTGATCCACCAACCAGAACAAGTCCAACAACGTGGGCAGAAATTAATCATGTATAAATTATAATTGAAGAAGTGTCGCGACAACAACACAACTCTTATTCACTGATACTTGTACGAACATACTCCCATCGAGAATGTTCAACTCTCATCCATTAGATATTTTTGGAAGAAATCCAATAGTTGAAAAACTAAATGAAAAGAGCCTCCAAAAGACATACCACTCTTCCATGTGCTTTGTTTTCTCTTCTATGGAAATGGTAGGAGAATATTCCAAAGGATGGTAATATTTATAAAGTTCATCCCTCTTAGCATCATATTCTGAATTTCCCTGCTTTAAAAGACCATGACTGCCTACACATGTTAATCATGTCAGCACAACATAAATCAAGTTCATCAAATTTAGAAATATATCTTCACTAACAAATCATAATCCCCCACCCCAAATATTGTTGAATCCAAACAAAAAAAATAAGAGTAAATATAAGTTTAGTCCCTATGGTTTGAAGAAAGATTGAACTTAGTCCACATGGTTTCAAAAACTAGAGTTTAGTCCCTATAGTTTGAAGAAAGTTAGAATTTAGCCCCTATAGTTTGAAGAAACTAGAATTTAGTCCCTATGATTTTATAAAACCAAAAATATAGTTTTTACCGTCCATAATTGTTGGCGTATCAAATACATGAAAGCTCATTATTCATGCATAAATTATATGATTTTTTTTTTGTTATATCAGTTACTTTACTCATATTTTCATCATCGACATATGAATAACTAACTTACTTCACTAATGATTAGAAACAACAAGGACTATTTTTTAGGTTTTACCAAACCATAGGAACTAAATTCTAGTTTTTAAAATTATAGGTACTAAATTCTATATTTCTTCAAACCATAGGGACTAAACTCTAATTTTTGAAAGCATCTTCAAACCATAGGTAGTAAACTTATATTTTACCCAAAAATAAATAACAAAGTAAAAGTCATCAAATCTTACTTTGCCCTCGGCAGCCATCAATCCAGTACCTCGTTAGCGTAGCATCAAAATCAGCAATAACCTAAACAAAACCTCTTGCAATCATTTCTACAAACAACTTCCAAAAAATGCAACTCGTACAATCATATATCCAGCAAAAACACCAAAATCAACAACAAATTAACAATACCTGGAGCTTCTGCGGACCAGAAATGCGCATATCCTCAAGTTTCTTCTTCAGCAGATCGGAATCAGCAACAACTGCCTCGGAATCCTTCAAGAACGCCTTCTCCTCCATTCCAATCACGCTACAGCTTCCACAAAACAAACGCCTACAGAAGAAACACGCATAGAACAGAACAATAACATAAAAAAGCGAATACTGAAGTGAAAATGCTGCATAATCGTGCAAAAGAATGCTGGAGATTGGAGCTTGGATTTGAAGCAACGATTCGGCAAAAACAATTGTGAATCGAAAACTAACCTGGAATTGAAAGATGAAGATGAAGAATGGTGAAGCTTAGAGAAGGAAATGAAGCGAAGAGGAATTGTTGAAACGCATTGGATTCGACCATACATCTGGATGTTCGCCTGAACTTGAAGAGCATTTGCTTTTTCTTTTTCTCTTTTTTTTTTTTGTTAAGATATCTTTTTTTTTTTTACTCTTTTCTAAATCCCTGATAACATATTTTCAAATATTCCACCAAAAATTGATAACTTATTCATTTCATTATTTGGTATTAATTCAATTTAGTATCAAAGTTTTTTTTAAATGAATTTAACATCACTGTTAAAATT
Source organism: Sechiopsis laciniata (assembly GCA_037833695.1). Classification (NCBI taxonomy): domain Eukaryota; kingdom Viridiplantae; phylum Streptophyta; class Magnoliopsida; order Cucurbitales; family Cucurbitaceae; genus Sechiopsis; species Sechiopsis laciniata. The sequence continues at coordinate 1,512,696 of JBBMKA010000003.1, read as the reverse complement.
TTAATTTTGAAAAACCCTATTTAACTTTTATTCATTCAATAATAATAGTCTCTCGGTAAGATTTGTGGTCACCTTATTGCAATTTATTTGTTTTATTTGATTCATATACTTTTAAATGATTCAAATAAAGTTTTAAAATGTTAATGCTATAAATTTGCAACAAGAGTACCACCAATGTTCATTAAAGGCTTAGAAATATTTTTGGAAATAAAAACTTGGGTATGATCAAAACTTAGGTGTAAATTGATGGCTGATATACACTTAAATAATGATTTTTTGTTTCTAATTTGTTTCAAAATTTTATTATTTAAAAGAAAAAAGAAATTCAACGTCAAAATTTTAGAACAAAAATTAAATATGGCCAAAACTAATTCAATATTAAATTGATGGTCACAAATTCATGACTTCAATAAGAAACTATTAGTTTTCAATTATTGAATAAGTTGATGGCAATTGATTATGTGGTAATCTATTTCAACTCCACAATATTCTTTACGTAGGTATGGTCCTTTCCCCGATTTCAAAAAAAAAAAATAATTACAAAAATATTAAAAATAATTAAAGCTAAAATATTTTTCAAAAACTATTTTAATTAAAATAGCCAAAATAGAAAAGCTAGAAAACTAAAGTACTTGAGCTCCAAACTTAATAAATACAAGTTCTAAAAAAAACTTAATAAATACAAATTTCAGAGAAATTACTATATGGACGGTTAAACAATAGTATAATTGGGTTTATAAGAAATATATTTTCTTTAAAAAATTATACAAAAAAAAATTGTTAATAAGTATTTTCTTGCCACTGATATTCCCCTGCGACATAACCACGTTAAACACTAGCCTTCATCGCTTTTAAGAATGAAGATTGTCTACTCTTTTCATGATACTTTGTCCTCACTCACATGCATAAGAGGAATAAATTTTTATGAGGCCACTCAACCTAAGATTACTCTAATCTAAGCACGCTTAACGGTGAAGTTCTTTAGATTGAGTCACCGAAAAAGAAGATGCACATTGTTAGTATAGATAGTACAAATCATATCTTCTAAACCCTCTCATCAAATATGACAAGCGTTTACATGTAAATATTTTCTTTAAATTAATACTTCTTTTTTTATGCTGGTTAAACCTTCTCAAAATTTTGATATATAACCAAAATTTTCATTCAAAGTAAAAAAATAATCCTTCAATATGATCAAAACAAAGAGGACTATTTTGAAAAGAAATACTTTCTGCGCATGAATGTGTAGAAATACTCTACATATGTGATACTATTTGGCACATAAATTATTTATTTATATTATTTTCTCCACACCTGTGTTTGGCCCGTGAATTTGGCGCATGTCCATGTCTAATTTACACCACCAACTCAGATGAAAATTTCACCCCCGTTTTGTATATACCGATGTCAACGATATACGATCTTAAAATCTGCCGTTCCATTTTCTTTAATTTCCACGCAATGAAAAAAACTTTGTAGTCCTTATCTTCAAATTGAAGGTAATTGCTGTTTTTCATTTTTATAAATCTTCAACAACGATTTATCCTCTTCTCCATATCCTTTGATGTAAAAATTTAAAACTACGTTATTTAAAATTTGAAGTTAATTCTCTTTTTTTTTTTAGTACAAGTTGGGGGACCACAAACCATAGCTAGAGAACACTAATGTTCTCAAATAAATGAGAGACAAATATCGATTTTTAAGATTGATTAACTGAATTACCATCCAACGATTAAATCATCACGCACTAACCTTTCGATTTAATCCTCTTTTCTTATTATATCATAATTAGCTATTAAACTTTATATTTA
>JBBMKA010000003.1:1491909-1510785 GCA_037833695.1 Sechiopsis laciniata | reverse complement strand
AGAGGTGTAGGTAAAAGCTTAATGATGAGGTACTAGTAGTGGATATTATAGTTTATGTTATTAGATGTGTGATATTTTAAAGTCTCATTCTTGTTTAATCATACCAACTATGTAGTCAGTTTCATATTTTATTATTGTATAGAGTTTTATTGATTTTCAAATAAATTTATTTCTCTTGCAACTTATATTTTTTTTCAATTGCCTCACCATTCACTGGGTTTATTAGCTCACTCTGTTCCTTCTAAAATGTCCCCACCAGGTAGTGATCAAGTTTCTCACAAGCCTATTGAAGTTGATCTCTGCCACCACCTTTGTTAGATTGCATCACATTTTGCATCCACGTAACTAAATGCTTTCCTTATAGTTGGGGTGGCTATCACTTTTGCATGACTTAACATTATATTTGAGATTCATGTTGGCTTGTAAATTTAAATTTACATATCTACTTATAATGAATTTTCATAGGTGGTGGACTTCTAAATTGATTATAGTTTGTTTGAATATATTATTCTTGGGAATGTATATTTTTATTTTTAGGTGTTGTTTATCTATTTTTAAAGGAAACTCTGCCAAAATTTCTATAAATTTTGCTCAAGAGAGTTTATTAGTCACTTATGATTCTTAGGATAAAATGAATTTTCATTCTTAGGATAAAATGAATTTTCATTTAGAGTTTTGACAATGAATTTCATAGTCATAGTTGTAATCTATTGTCGACGTGCCACATCCCAGATTTACAGAGTAATTTGGGGTGGGGTGTGTCAACCACAAACTTGTGGAAACTCCTAACAGCAACACAATGATATGGTAGGGCAATGATCACATTTCTTAAATGTGTAGAATAACAAACTGATCTCTTGACAGAAAATGAAGGGCTAAACGAAAGATTTTTGCATTAACATTGTTTCTAAAGCAAAGATGGAAAATAAAAAAGGAAAAAAAAAAAAAAAAATCTTGGTGCTTGGAACTACAGTTCACAGAAAATAACCACAAATATTTCTGTTTCCCAAAACAATCTTAACTGCAACTCCAATACATAATGTTTGAATTCTTGGTAAGCTAGAAAAAAAAAATAAGAACACGTTGGGAAGAATCCGGAAACTTGGTAATCCTACGACTGAATTAACATAATAAAATCCAACTATTTATTTTGAGAAAAATCTGGATGACTTGCCCGATGGTGGTGGTGGTGGTAGATCCATTTCCTCACACTGGGGTGGGCTGAAAATTTTCATCTCAAAACCATAGCTTTAGCCTCATTTAAAATCATTGTTGAGCACACTGCACTCTCTGGGCTCCGTCGGGCATATCTTCGTCTTCATCATATGCCTCTTGTACTTTCTTCCGGCGCATCTCCTCTTCGATGTTTACGTCATGGAGAGTGGTCTCTTCGCATTCATCCAACTCCATATCTGAGAGCTGCACCGAAGGCCTGGGAGGCAGCATGCCCTCGAGTGACTTGCATTGTTCAGGGTTCAAGGATTCTGGGAACTCCACACTGAAGTGGATGTAAAGTTTACCCTTCATGAATGGCCTCTGGTACATAGGCATACCCTCATCATTTATAGCCTTGAATTGGTCTGTGCAATTAAGAACAGAAAACTGTTGAGCAAATGCCACAAAATACAGTGGAAAAACCAGAAGGATATAAAGGGTAAGAGAGGAAATGGTGTCGAAAGATATGGTTGATCACAAACGAAGTTACGAACATACCAGGCTTTACTACTTCGCCAGGATGAGACTTAATGAGAAGTTGGCGGCCATCCAAATGTGTCAGAATAAATTGGAAACCACACAGTGACTCAACAAGTGACAAGGTATGCTCCACAAAGAGGTCATCGCCCTTTCTCTTAAACTTCGGGTGCTCTTTTTGTTGTAGGACAAAAACAATATCCCCAGTAACGGTGTCGGGCTGAACAAATAAATGAAATGAAAACCAATTATACCATTGTTCCAAAGTGCCAAACAAAAACAAGACACATATGTATATAAGGGTCTTCCAAGAAGAATCAAGCTTACCGCTTCATCTGCTTCACCAGGGAATGTAACCTTTTGTCCATTCTGCATACCCTTCTCCACAACTACTTCCAAAACTTTCTTCTCCTGACCAACCTTTTCGCCTTTGCACTGTGAGCAACGATCTTTATCATTGATGGTCTCACCAGTCCCCTTGCATTCATTACAAGGATGCTGCATTTGTTGTATCATAGACGGGCCAAGATGTCTGATGGAAACTTTCATACCAGACCCTTGACAGCCAGCACATTTGGTGGAAGCACCAGACTTAGAGCCCTTACTGTGAATTATTGTAGCAAAGTCCACGTGAGTTCAGAAACAAAGACAAGTAATGAAGGAAAAAATACACAACCAGCCAACCACTCACCCCTTGCACTTAGAGCAAAGTACATTGCGTGAAAGAGAGAGCTTCTTTGCAGTACCATTGTAGACATCTTCCAAGGAGACCTTGAGGGGATGAATGACGTCCTCTCCCCTTCTTTGCCTTCGACCTCTACTGCTGCCACCACCACCACCTGTACACAAACTCAAATTGGATTTCAATTGCTTACAGTAACGTCAATATTACATAGTTGAACATTAAGTAAATAATTATTACCACCAAATGGGCTTCCACCAAAGAAAGATTGGAATATGTCAAACGGATCATGACCACCGCCTCCGCCACCCATTCCTTCCTTGAGGGCATCCTCACCATATTGATCATATATCTCACGTTTCTCTGGATCACTCAGTACCTCATACGCTTGTGCCAACTCCTTGAACTGTATCACGGATGGAAATTTTTCAAAAGGTTAAGATTCCTTCATTTCAGTGTGTGGAGATATACTTGTCAAGGAAAAACAATTAAAATAACTGACATCAAAGTTAAACAGGGAACAACAGATAAACTACAATCTAGCTTTATGTTGCGAAGATTTGAAGTTTTAAACAATGTTCGTCCTCAAAGTAGTAAAGGCAGCAACACTACACTACAAGGGAGAGGAAGCTACAAAAAGGAGCCATCAACATCAGCGAGAATATCTTTGTGGCGTTAACTTTGGAACTAAACAAACATCAATTGGGTTTGCTCCAAATCAAGCAAGGGATATCCTAAAATCCCTTGCCACACACATATTCAATTAAACGACGTCATTCCTAAAGATTGAAACATTTACAGACACAAGAACTCAAATCAAAGAATAAGAATCATCCCAATCTAGGTTTGGGATCAACAAAGCTTCCCAACCCTAATTACACAAGTTAGATCTATCTATCCATAAGGATCCGCCAGAAATAAACAAATTCAGCAATTCAATCACCAAAGCGATGAAATAAAACTCACTTTTTCGGAATCACCACCCTTATCGGGATGATTCTTGATAGCCGCCTTCCTATAAGCCTTCTTTAGATCATCTTGCGACGCGCTCTTCGAGACTCCGAGAATCTCATAATACTTGGTGTTGTCGCTCTTCTTCTGCCTTCCAAACATCTTGGCCTCGCCGATCGGATCTCAACAAACCCTAGTGACACCACAATCGAAACCCAAAATCAACAAAAAACAAGATCTCGAAACCAAATTCCAAGTAGAAAACATACGACTCGAAAATCGAAGAATCGAAGAGAGGAAAATCACGAACCTTAAGAAAGCGAAAAGGGACGATCTTGAAGTGAAAGATCGGCGACCAGAGAGCAGAGAAACCAATGGGTCGCTTCGAGACGGCGAAATAGAGAGGGATTTCAGAAGCCTTAGATCTCAAAATATAAGGAAGAAATTCGACGGCCAGGATTGATTCTTTAAAAGATGTGGTCAAGCTCAGGCTTAGGGGTAGTTTTGCCATTTCGCACTGAGGCGGCCCATATGCCATAAGAAGGATCTAGAATTTTCTTTTTCTTTTTTTCCTTTTTTATTTTTATTTTTTAGATTTTGGCATGTTTTGCTTTATTTAATTACGTTAGGAAAAGATTACTTCAAATTGTAAAAATTGTATTTTGGTAAAATTAATTATAGTATGTGCACTTGTATCGAATATGGTTGATATTTTTTTTCATTCTTAATATAAATAAAGCAACTGGATTTCTATCTATAGATATTTAGCAAAATTGTTTTAAACAAATAAACTAACGGTAACAACAAAACAGTTTTACAAGACTAAGGCTAACATAATTAATACTATCTAATTAACATTAATTAAAAAAACAAACTCTCTAATTTACATTATAACTTCACACCTTAAACAAAATACTCGATTAGATTATTGTGTGATAACATGATGATCATTCGTGGAGCCTATAACACGCTTACCTTCAATAGGTAGGATTAAAAAATAGTTATCAACACATGAAGTATAGAGATTAACTCTTTATTGAATTGAAAGATTTAAGGATTAATGTTGTTTTCTTTTATCCTTACACTATGGTCGCACCATATCTCCTTGACATCACCGTCATAACTAATACTTGTAGCAATGTAAATGAATTGGCTGGCCATCATTGCTACACTTCCAATAAACGACTGATCTTTGTTTTGTATGTTTCTTTGATATCACTATTGATGAAACCTTTCTTATTCTTCGTCGAAAGTGTAATCACCATCATCGTCATTTTTTTTTAATAGACATAACCAAAATTGCAATAGAATTGAAAGAACGATGTAACTGAAACATATTTAATTATGTACTATTGATTGTCGCAAATTGCTCAATGTTCATAACTCCTTGTCCAACCATTGAAAAACTTAAAATAAGAATTCATACATGATAGATTAAACGAGGAAATATATGTGTGATGGAGAGATCTTATACCTCCTCTAATACCGTGTCAAAAGATAAGACCATGAATAGTTTTTCATTATAGCTTGTGACCTCTCTATATAGTAGAAACATACAACTAATACTTAAAACAATTTGATTAACTAATCAAGATATTCAAAAGAGTTTAATAGCCAACAATAAACAACTACTTATTTCACCAAAAAAAAAAAAAAAACAAAAAACAAACAAACAAACAAATAAACAATGAACAACTATCACATGTATCTTTTTTTTTAGTACAAATTGGGGGAGGGGGATTACAAATACCAATTCAAGGATTAAGGAGTGGAAATGGATTAATACCAAACTAGATAACCAATTGCACCACCGACCCATTCGGTCTAACCACATGTATCTAATCAACTATTAATTAAACGCATATCATCAGTAGGAGTCAAAAAAACATAGATATAGGTTTTTTTTAACAAATTACATCAACTCAAAATTAAAAAAAAAAAAAAAAAAAAAAAAAAAAAAAAAAAAAACATCCATTTCATTCAATCATTTTACCACACAAATTCCATCCTTTTTTTTGAAGTCAACTATATTTCGAATCTCAAATTTAAATCTATAACTTATGAATTCATAAGTCATACATTGTAATTATAACTTCATTAAACGATCGAGAGATTCAAACAATATATTTTTTTAATTGCTCCTAATATAAGGATATCAATTAAATTAAGTTTTTTTTGTTGTTGTAACCATTCGACCTAATGATTAAAAGAATCTTGAAAAATTAAGAGATGATTAGTTAAATATATGGTAACAAATTACCTATAAATGCATGTTGTTTCCTTACATGACATTAATCGAAGTTGGGAAGTACAAAGTTTATTGTTGCATATGAAACAATAAACTTTTTTTTAAGTGCTGGTTAAATTAAGTTTTTTAATGTTGTAACCATTCAACTCAATGACGAAGAGAATGTTGGAAAATTAAGAAATGATGAGTTAAATATATTGTAACAAATTGTCTATCAATTAATTTTGTTTCCTTCCATGATATTAATGGAAGTTGTGAAGTACAATCACAAATTTTAAAAATAAAAATAAAACTAAAACAAAAATAAAAGTATGGCTAATTTTTGTACACTTCAGTCACTTATTCCTTATTCTCTTCCATAAAACTTTTAATAAAAATGAATAATACACTATCTTATAATCATTATGCTTTCAAGAAAAGTATTGTTTCAAACGAACCCAAAAAAAAAAAAAAAAAAAGTGTATTTTAAGCAACATGAATCAAAAAAATTCCGTACGGTTGCTTGGTTTGTGCGATCGAGTAAATATAGGAGTGGCCGCAAAAGCGGGTTTTTGCAGCGCTTTTGGTGCAAATGCTTTGAAGGGAAGAGAAGAAATCTGAACTTCTTTTTCTTCTTCTTCCCTTCACAGAGTACCGATTTTTGAAGCCAATGGCGCCATTTTGTTCCCTATGAACAATTACAGCAGCAAAAAAGCCAAGGTAAGGAAACAGAAACGACCCAAATGCAAGAAAATGCCGAAACTTAAATTAAGCTGTGTTTATTCGATTCCTCTTGTCTTCTTTTTGGTTACCCACTTGAAAATGCTTTCCTAGAACTTTTGGGCTTTGTTTATTTTCTTTTTTTGCTGTTGTTTTCGATTTCATTTTTCTATTGAGTGGGTAATTTTTGAGTGCGATGTTACTGTTGGATTGTGATTTCTTTTTAAGATTTGAAAATGTTTAATGCAGCTTGTTATTGGTTAGTGGGGTTTTGGAATTGTGGGTTGTGAATTTAGAGTGATTTTTTGTAGGTATTGCTGTTTGGTTGCTGAGAAAGGGCGAGAAAGAGGAAGAAAACGCTGATTTTAGTGTGTATTGACTATTGAAATTTAGATGTTGGCAGATGCTGGATAAAATTAACAGATAAACCATAAGTTAAAGGTGGTTTGACATCTTTTACATTGTTTACTGTTCTTTGGCTGCAAATCTTAGGGGTGATTCCCCCTTTTCTGCTCGCCTTAAGAAATAGACTTGTGATTTTTATGATTTTTTAAATTTATTTTGTGGGTTTGTATAGTGAATCTTTTCTTTGGCTGCATTGGCCTAGTTGTCAAGAGGACATTGGAGAATAAATAGTTACGAGTTCAATCATAGTAGACATCTAGCTAGAAATTAATTTCTCACGAGTTTACTTGATTGACAACCAATTTGTAGGATTAAGTAGTTAGTCCTATGAGAATAGTAGAATAGCGTGTAAGATGATGAAGACATTCACGTATATATAAAAAAAGGTGAGAAGTTTGTGAATGAAGTTTCAATTGAAAATGTTTGATGTTTTTTTTTCAGTGCGCATATACCTCTTTTTGGAGATTTTGGGTCATTTTCTTCTCTTCTCTTCTCTTTTAGCGAAGTTTATTTTTCTAACTTTCTTTTTTCATACACTAAAAATTTAAATGTTGTTGGTTTATCCCTGAGATTTTGGCTGTTATATAAGCTGGTGAAAATTTGTGATAAAGATTTGTTTGCCCTTTTCATATTGTCTTTTTCGCTTCCAACCAAAAACTTATACTTTTTAAAGCCAAGAAAAGGATGGTGCTGATGGGGAACTTATGATATAGTCCAGTACCTAACACCATGTCGACAAGGCAAACTCACCTTCCTCCTCGGTGCCCGATTCAAAAGAGAACAACTGGTGGTTCAATTAATGGTTCTATTGCATCAACACCACCTGTTGGTGAATTTTCTCTGCATCGTGATACTTCTTCACTAAGCTATGTGCTGGAGGATGAGCCTGTATGGCTTGATGAACTATTAAGCGACCGTGAATCAAATTCCATAGGACAACCGCTTCGTCGCTCAGCAAGTGACTCTGTCACCATTTTGGATGGTCTTGCAGACTCATTTAGGAGTCTGTGTGTTGACAATGATGTGGAGAATTCAGTTGGCAATGAAGTTTGTGAACAATGGGATTCATCTTGCATTTATGGCCCTAACTCACCTAGGAGAAAATGCAGTTCAGACTTTTCGAACTACAGCATGGTTTCAGCATTATCAGAATTCGTTCATCTTCACCATGCTGCTCCAGTGCACACAGATATTTGTTCTGTTGCCGAAAACTCTTCTTCAACTTCAAATGGAGTCATTAACAAATCAGTTAGGGAGGTCAACTCAGATGAAAATGCAGCAAAACGGTCAGATTCTAAATGTTTTATTTTCAATTCCTCTGGCACAATTGTTCTTGTTGATCACATAACTAGATTATATCATAGGCATTTGCCCCTTAGTATGCCTTTCCAGATATACTGTTGTTACAGATTATAACCACGTTAACAAATTTTTTTTTTTGAAAAATAACTACGTTAAATATTTGTTGGCACATTGACATGTTGCATCTGTTATCTATATGATAATGTAATCGACTATATTAACTATGAAATATAATATACAGTTTAGGACTTGCGGCATTTGCCTGTTACAATTTATTTATTATTATTATTATTATTTTTTTTTGGAGTTAAATTAGAATGAGAGATTTGAACCTATGACCTCTTGATTATGGGCACACACTTATACCGACTGAGATATTGCTCTTTCGAAATACCCCATCATAGTTGTCCGTTACATTTTTTTTTAGTTAAACTATAATGGATTATTTGAATCTATGACCTCTTGATTATGGACACACACTCACACCTATTGAGCTATTGCTGCTATTATTCGCAGTTGTCTGTTACGACTTAAGCAGCATATGGTTTTGTTGAATTAAAACAATGTCACAGGGGAATCAGTTTCAATTAATGTTTAAAGAGAGTATTAGTAACAAAGACGTGCCCATTTTATCTGTGAATATGAGTCAGTTGTTGCTCATGAATCTCATTTTCATCTGTGAATATGAGTCAGCTATTGCTCATGAAACATCCAGATACTGGAACACGTATTATGAAGTGATTTGGTGAAAAGAACTTAGAGATCATTACATGCGATACAATGTGATTTCTCATCAATGTATGTATGGATGAGGACATCAGTTGATCTATAGATTTCGATATCGACTGAGTATAACCTTGATTATTGCTTATCCTTATAGGTCCCTGGTTTTATGTCCTTCCAAAAAGTACTGTGATGTGTCACAAGCATAATGATTTCCTTGCAGGCACAATGGGCAGCGTTCCAGGGTTCGTAAGCTTCAGTACATTGCTGAACTGGAGAGGAAGGTTAATGTTCTCCAGGTAATCCCATTGGAAGATTTGGACTGGCCTATGAACCCTTATTGGACTGATGATCCACTTCCCATCCTTTTCAGATTTCCGGTCGTTGTTTGCACATATTTTTTTTGTTTTGTTAAATCACTTGGGTAAAAACTTTCATATTTGTATCATATAGGTCTAACTTCTAATAAGTCAGTTCATGAATATTCTACTTTGTGTAAGTTACTGAACTTTAAAATTGTCAAATAAGTATCTGGATATTTAATTTTATATCTAACAGGTTTTTGTTATATTCTACTATTTTTTTAAAAAATAAATCATAAGTTTTATCTTAAAAGAAAGATATAACTAAACTACCATGGGTAGCCTAGTAATCAAAAGAACATTAAAAAACCAATAGGGTTGTGGATCAATCCATGGTGGCCACTTAGGAATTAATTTTCTACGGGTTTTCTCAACATCTAAATATTGTTGGGTCAAATAGTATGTTCAGTGAGAATAGCGGAAGAGCGCGCAAGCTTTCCCACACACTAACTAATATAAAAAAAAATTAACGAATTTATTAGGAAATAAAACTTACTATTTTGTGTCCAACATGTTTGCAAAATAACCATCATGGAGTGGGTCAAGTGGTCACAGAGGGCCTTGGGGTACTTAAGGTGATGGGTTCAATCTATGGTGGTCACCTACTTAGGAATTAATTTCCTAAGGGTTTCCTTGACATCCAAATGTTGTAGGGTTAGGCGGTATGTCCTGTGACATTAGTCGAGGTGCGCACAAGCTAGCCCGGACAATCCCGGATATAAAAAAAAAAACATGTAAATTTTTTTAAAAGGTTGAACTGGTGGTCAAAGGACTTTTTAAATAAAAATTAAACACAAAACTAAAAGTTTAACGTCCTATTGATCCTACAACATTTGGATCAAAGAAATCCATAGAAAATCAATTCTTAGGTAGGTGGCCACCATGCATTAAATCCTGATCCTCTTAGTTACTTAAGGACCTCTTAACGACTTGTGAAAATTTTAGGAATGAAGAGAAAGCTTTACGGAGGGAGGCTATTTCTTTTTGTTTTTTGGTGGAAGATATGGAACTATTGGAATGATATCATTTTCTCGGACGCACCAAAGCTAGAAGACAATCAATAACATAGAGTCAATTACTTTATTAGCTTTGTCATCATTGTCATGGGCTCATACTATTACACCATTCAAAGACTATAGCTTTGTTACTCTATTATCACATTGGAAAGGATTTTTGAAACCATTGATAGGCTTTTGTTTGTAATTTTTCATTATCAAAAAAAAAAAAAAAAAATTGCCAGTTGAGTCTTTTAGGTTATCCCTTTTCTGTTCACTTTTTCCGTCATAAAATTTCTTGAAAAGAATATAATGCCAATCATAAGCTTTCATCTCATTCTGCAGACTGTAGAATCACAGCTGGCAATAAGAGTTGCATCTCTGCTTCAAGAACGAGTGGCTTTATCAATGGAGAATAGCCAATTAAAGCAGCAGGTTGCAAGAGTTCGACGAGAAAAATTGACTTCAGAAGGTAACTTTGTTTGCTCTTTTCTTCTCATTGAGTTTTGTTTACTTGCAACTTGAAAGCGAGAAATTGTCAAGAAATAGTGTTTCCGTGTGGTGCATATGAATTTGTTTTTAGCATTTAACACCGTGTGAATTAGATGCTAGATCACAAGATAGTGTTTCCATTTCTCATGAGAGGAGTAGCCCGCCTTTGTAAGGTGGGATCTTTGGGTTCACTAGGCTTGAGTCGGATCCCAATTTTAGTTTTGTTGGATCGAATACCCGTTTCAGTTTAATGGACTCTGATACCATATTAATTAGTATGAGATTCTATCTCTTGGAGTAGTCCACATTTTCTTAAAGGGTGTGAGCGGCCTTTTCTAATTTGGGCTCCTCAACAATAAAATGTTACCATACATGGAAACCTCTCAATTATCAAGCATCATGTTGATGTAAAGAGACCACCGGAGAATATAAAAAGGCATTAAAGATTTTCTTTGTTGAAATAAGAGTCTCTTTTTTCTTTTAATTAATATTCAGTTTTCAACTTAATATTTTAGTTTCTTTTTAAAAAGATATGTTAAAATTGTTTAAGTTTGTTGTGTTTTAAATTATTATAAGTCGTTTTGAGTTTTATTTATTTATTTAATATTGTAAGCTAAAGATATTGATTAGGTTCAATTTTTGTACCTTACAAGGATGGACTGTCATGAGAAATTTGTATTACGAATTTTCTTTCCTTCAGTAGAAGCACATCCATTGGATTTCATTTCATCTTTCATTTTTTCTCTAAGATTTTTTTATCCTCCCCATGCATGCTGCTTGGAAATATAAGACACGGGTACCGTTTCAATGATATATGAAAGATATTGAAACAGTACTCGTGCCCTACATTTCTTTAACTTTATGATATTTGAGACATTGAAAGACCCGCTAAAAAAAACTTGGCTCATATTTTGAGGGGTACCTGCTTGCAAGTAATAAAGACGTTACACATAGCTTTTACTAGGGCGGGTGATCATTGAAACGTCTTTATTACTTGGCCTAAGCCATAGAAAATTCTTTCCTTTGACGAGAAGGTTTCCATGGAAACTCTCTTTAGAAAGGTTGATTAATTTTCCACAAACAGCCATAAAAGGTTTCACCGTTGAGGGAAGTGAGATATGTTTGATGAGCCTTACAAACCCTTTTAGTGGGAAATGAGCTTAGGGGAGTTCAATGATGTTGCTGATGCTATTCCTTTGAATAAAGAGATTTTTTGGAGAGCTTTCTGATAAAACCGAACCTCTATTGATATGAAAACATATAAGTAAATACAAGATAACTCCCTCTCTAGAGAATCCTCTATTGAGCCCCAAGAAACTACTTGAAAATTGCATACCTTCATTCATACACACCTTTCCTATTTAAAACTAAACTACCTAACTAATTGCTTATATGTCCCTTATAATATCCCTAATTCAATCAAGGCCAAACCTATCACTTTCAAGAATCAAAGGAATGTTTCCCCGTTACATGTTGATTTAGGAGACTAATGAAAACCACCTTGATGTTGATGCTTCTATGAATTTAGGGAAAGAAAGAATTTAAACCTTTTTTCATTACCTACCTTTTCTAAACTAACTTACATGAGGCAGGATGAGTATTAACTTGGATAGCTGACACATGGAGAGAAAACAACACAATCTCTTGAAATATGCCTAAACTTTCCAAAGACCGCCATCCATATCATCATCTTTATTCTCTCTTGGATTACTAAAAGATGTATATAAATGAATAAAAATTCGAAGGCACAGACACTTTTGCCTCTGTGCGGACCTTTGGGGGCACAAGTTCAACATTTTATGCTGCGAAATATAAACTCTTAGAATCATGTGCCTGTGCCTGCCTGACATTTCTAACCTGCTCAAGATTTTGTACTGAATTATACATGTTTATAAAATTCCTCCTCTGCCCCCTCCCCCCTCCCCATATATATTGAAGTATAAAAGCTTGAGGTTTAAAGTGGAGGATGTTGATAAGGATGACAACCCACTGCAGATCTCTACATTAGTATGATATTGTCAACTGTCGACAGAACCCTTATGACTTTGTTTTTTGTTTCACCTAACATCATACTAGTGAAGATGGTTGTTTTGTCATCACTTATATATCGAATACCAATGATATTCCCCTCATCTAATCAATTGTGGGACAACCTTGTTTGTATTCCCCACAAATATAAGATGCTTAGATTTAGGAAACCGGCAGATGGAGCCGTGAGAGTAGAAAGTTTGGAAATTGGAAACTTTTACCATCTAAACCTATGAGTTTGTCCAACAAACAATAAGCCTGACAACCCACGGTAGTATACATGAGTTCGATATTGTAAGCCAAGGGCTTTATTATATTTTGGATATGACTAAATAATCAAAACAAGATTTAACAACAAAGATAAAACTTAAGTCATGTCTATGAGTAAGATTAAGGGATTTAAAATTGTAAGCTCACAGGGCTTCACTTGTTACTGAGATTTCCACTGATCAAAATCCCCCAAAATGGGAGAATCCGAGTCTTCCTGCCCTTTTAATCATTTGGTCAATTGAATAATAACTTTATTTCTATGAATACATAAGTTCTGAATGCCTAGAAGTATCATATAAAGCCATTTCTTCTCATGTTAGAACTCACCTTGTACAGGCAGACACCAAGCACTCAAGAAGGAACTGGAGAAATTGAAGCTTTTCTTAGCAAAACTTCCAGACAGACAGCAAGTCAAGAAGTCATTTTGAGCCATCTTCTTGCGAGATATTTCTCGGCCGAATGGGTTGGATAACCGAACGGCTATGGAAAGATCAACAATAGGATCCATGGGAGCAAACTTAGAGAGTATGGGGATACATGTGACTGAAATGCTTGCCTCCTGCCATTGTTCCACCATTGGCAATTATTTTCTGCCAATGAAGTGGGAATTGAAATTTGTTTTTATTGATCTGACTTGAACCGTTTTGCAGGGGAAAAAAAACTTTGGTTCTCATCTTCACTGATCTTTGCTTGAATGGGGGAAGCATCCTCTTCTCTCTGTGTTTGAAAATGAAACTTGTGGTTTGGAGTAGCTTTTGAAAATGAAAAGGGTTTTGAAGTTGAATTTCGCTGAAATTTTGAGTATCTAAACCAGGATTCAGTGGCTACAGCCACAGGAAAAATTAAAGACAACAAATGGACCTACTTAATAATCTGCCATCATTGTTGAAAGAAATTTTATGAAGAAATTTTATCCACGCATTTTTTTTTCTTTTTAGAATTTGAAAGAGAAGATATATGGTGAATACTTATTTGATTTTTTATTTATTTTTTAAAATTTTGCCTTAAAAAACTTACTGAAATTTGGCTAAGAATTTAAATGTTTTATTAACAGAAATAAAAATCACAACATGAAAACAAGATAAAATTTCAAAAAAAACCTTAAACAAAAAATTTAATTTTTATTAGACGAACATAATTTATTTTAGTTTTTGAATAAAAATAAAAAGTTACAAGGTTGATATACAAATCCTCATTAATAATTCCTAAAATTTTAAGTGTCAAGCCTTATTTATTTATTCATTTTTTGACAGTTTTTTCTTTGTTATTTTTTCAAAAAGAAATTAAATAGTAAACCCGTAAACTTTTAATTTTGAATTCAAATTTCATATAGAAGTGAAGTTGTATGCTTTATTAGATACCAAATCTAATATAATCATGCATGATATAGTTTTTTTTTTTTTTTTCAAGGGGAACATAATACTTTAAAAGTGAATAGAGGTAGGTTACTTTTGGAAGAAAATTTGACCAAGAATGTGAAAAAAGAAAGATACCAAAAATGTATCAATAGAGCACAGCTTCATATGGCATAAAAACAATAAAATGTCTCAACAGAAAATAATGACAACAAGAATATGCCTATATATATAAATAGTTTATTCTGCAAATCAAAAGATTTCAGGACTGGCAATAATAATAATAATATGCTATTTATATGAATCAAATATAAAATCTGCACAACGTGTATACATAGGTTCACTACCCATCAGCTCCAAGAAAGTATGGTCAGTTTGAGAAAAAAATGTAACTTTTAGCTTCGAAGGGATGCATGAGGAACCGCTGGTAAACCAAATTCATCCTGGGCACCAAAATTAGAACAAAAGTCAGAGATCCATAAAAAGCTAGAGGTTTCCAAAATATATTTGGGCCCTTCATTATTAGATTCAATGTTTCTATTTAAGCCTTGATGATCAAGTTGTTTGGTAATTATTAGTTGGGTTGGATTGTTGGATTGTAAGCCATTTTTGTAGGCTTCATCTTCTTTTTTGTGGGGTTACTTTTATTTGCTTTTTATCTCATGAAAGCTCCGTTTTTTATATCCAAAAAGAGGCCAGTTTTTTAAATGTGCAGTAGGTAAAACAAAATGGTAACATAAAAGGAAGGAAATTTAGAGCAGCCAGCCAATAAGTAATAGAGAAGATATTACGATCATTTCTTGAACAGACAACTTGCTTTCCATGATAATGGATGGAATTCATGGTAAACCCACACATGATTTCTCAAGAAAGAAAGAAAAATGTGCCCTGAAAATCTAAGCAATATATCATTTGATTATTGACCCGATAAGTTGTTGGATTCACTCTGTCTTTAAAACCATTATAAGTTGGGCTAGTGATCAAGAAGGTCTTAAGGAAACAAAAAAAAAATATGAGTTTAATCAATGATAGACACCTACCTAGAAAGTAATTTTTTTTTTTATAAGTTTCCTTGACAACCAAATGTTAAAGACTAATACAATTTGTCACGAAAAAATGGTTGAGGTGCGAATAAGCTGACCTAGACATTCAATTTACAATTACCTATGAAGTTTCGACGATCATTACCTGTGTATTGGTTCTGCCAGCAGGAACTGGTGCGTGTCCTGAAGGAGCTGGAGGCAAGTTGAGCTCTCCTTCCAAATCAGATTCCTTGTCAGGCTGGAGATAAGATGGAACCCCATCAGCTTCACTTTCAAATCCCATGTCTGCTTCCAAGGCATCAAGCTCTACATTCAAAAAAAAAAGAAAAAAGAGTGAAGATGTAAGCTTCCTAAGGTGCAATATTTCATAAAATTGAGCATTTAAAGGCTGTAATCCTACCACCCAAAAGTTCATCTTCGTCAATGTCATCAGGTACACTATAGCTCCTACCAAGGGTCTCTTGAATTTCATTGCTCACATCCATCAGATCCATCATTTCATCTTGTAAGTTCTGCAGAAAGCAACACAACCTCTAAAAAAAATGCCAGAGAAAAACCTTAATGAGCTAAACGGAGTTCATAGCTACTGACGTCAATATCCTGTATCTTCACTGTTTTCATCATTCCTTTCAACTCCTTGTTGGCAGATTTCAAGGCCGACATCTGAAAAAAGAAACGTTAGATTGAGAGAAAAGGTTGCACTTTTATTTGATCTAATAAATCCATCCAGGATATCAATCCCTATCACAAGCGAAACCGATATTAGTAAGAACCATAAGAGATCTAGAGACATTTGATTGAACTTCAAGAAATTCCTTCCTAACGATGGATGTTTGTTCCCTACCTCGTTCTCTCACGAGGTAGGCAGCAGGTTCCAACTAGACAGACATAGCTCCACCCGAACAGCCCTGAACTCTGTCCTCGCTACCAATAAAACAAATTTTTGGCAAGAATTAACAGATGCATTAATAGGAATCGCCTCAACCCAGGTTTCATGGTCAAACAATTAAAAATGCAAGTAAGCCGATATATTTCCCCTTCCAATATCCTAACACTTCCTTGATTTAACATAATATCTTTAAAGCCCAAATCTTTCATGGAAGGCCCTAACTTTTTTTCCTCAGTTTTAGGAGGCAGAAAATGAGCAAACTGATGATTGCAAAAAGGTTCAGCAGATGTTACCGTTTGTTGAGCATCTTTAATGCCCTCCGAGGCAAATGCAACTTGATCTAGGTTAAATGTCTGATTGTACAACATGTCACGTTGTCCTTCGTACCTGCTCAGAAGAATAATAAATACCTTAAAAACCATATCAATGGTAAATATGATAAAGTATTTTTTGAGTTCAACAACAAAAGAAGTGGGGATTCAAACTATGACCTCCTAGTCATGAGCACACTTATGTCACTAAGTAATTTTTCTTATTGGCTAAATATGAGAAAGTCGGCACAATAGAAAAAATAAGCTTAGAACAAAACCATCATGGGCTAGTTGTCAAAAAGGTATTGGAGAACTTAAAAGGCAATGGGTGGATTCAATCCATGGTGACCACCTACCTAGCTGATGACATTGGTCCGGGTGTGCCGTAAGCTGGCCCAGTCAGCGGACACTAACTGATAAAAATTAAAAAAAATCCCAATTCACCTGTAGTAAGACCAGTTTACTGTCTTCTAAAATCAGTTTGAGGGAAAACATTCAAATTTACAAGCTTCCTAACATAAGACTAGTTAAATTGTGGTCAATAAAGTATAAAGGGCAACAGTCAGCTGTTACAGCAAGAAAGAGTTTGAGATAAAAAAGGAAAACAGGAAAAGCAAGACAGGATTTTATGGGAATCTACTAACTAGGCCGTTTGATAACCATTTGTGATTCGAAAATTAAAATAGTTCTTTTTCCAATTTCTCTCCGATATTTTCTGTCTCTTTACATGAAGTATTTGAATTACTAGCCAAATTTCAAAAACAAAAATAAGTTTCATATGAAAAAGTTGTATTTAAAGGCTTTATTTTCAAAAACCAAAACCAAAAAAATCAAATGGTTATCAAATGGGGTCTTTAACTCCTCTCATGTCAGACCATAATTTAACTCCAAACATGTGGGAGAGGTAAAACAAGGAGGGTGAGATCCTAGCAACAAGACTAGAGGAAAAGCAGAAGCTAACATTCTTTAAGTTAGACCAAAAAAAAAAAAAAAACCCCAATGACATGAACACCCTTGCTTATAAGCTTCTGCCATATATCTCAAAATCCAAATTCCCTAATCAATAAAACAAATCCACCACTCCAATGAACCCTATAACAAAATTACTTTCTAATTAAAGAATGATATGCATAAATTCAAAAGGAAGCAATGGCAAAAAGGGAGCATACATTCGTTTTTGCTTTAAAACCCTCATGGCTCTCGCTTTAACAGCTTCTTGAGCTGGACCGGGCCTCGTCTTCTTGATCTGCTCCTTATATCTACCGAGTTCAGCATCAAGCTTCGTTATCTTTTCATCAACTGATTCGCCCCTTTTATTAATCTGAAAAAACAAACAAAACAGACCGGCCAAACCCCAATCGAAACAAATGAATCCAACAAAGGAGAATCCCAATCAATTCTTGCAAAAATCAAAACCCTAGAACTCAAAATTGTAACAATTACCCTTTCGGAGGCATCGTTAATAGACGGAGGCGGTTCTTTGTCTTTCTTGACGCCGAAAACTCTCTTCATCTTTCTGCTCTTCTTCCTCTTCTTTTCAGAGACGCGAATTCACGCCGAAATTTGGAAGAAAACTCCCGAACTGAGAATTTGGTTTCACTGGAATGATCCCGATGAGAATCTCTTCGCCATCTTTTTTCTTGGATTGTTCAGAAGAAAAGAGACGACCGAGGAAAATATTCCTGTGCATCCAATTCTATCTTCATAAGAACTCAACGCCAATCCTATCAGATGATTTATTTATTTATTTTTATTTTTAATAACGAATTCAACACAAAGGTTTTTTACGCGCCTTCGTTAATAACGAATCGGTCAAATTTCAGCTTTTTTTTTCTTTACAATTAGTATATTAGCTTTTATTTTCTTTTTTCTTTTTTAATCAAGACAAGGCAAGAGGTCAACCATAAAGGTAAATCCATTAATCATAAAATTATAGGTTGGATTCCCTCATCTCAAATTGTTATAATATATAATTAAAAATCGAGACAAAAGATTCTCTCACCAAAAAAAAAAAGATGATTGTAATAAGATTTAGGGGTGAACATGGATTGGGTTGGGTTGGGTTGGATTGAAGAGGTTTTCAACCCAACCCAAATTTTAGGGGTTGGTCGTTTTTCTAACCCAACCCAACCCAATTAAAGAGACAACTCAATCCAACCCAACTCGATATTTTCGAGTTGAGTTGGGTTGGGTCATCGGGCTCATCAATACTTGCAAATATATATATACACTTTTTTTAATCAAATTGGTCATACTTTATACATAAACAAAATACAATCTCTAATTATTATCATATCAAGTTAATAAAATGTTATAAATATTTAATATACAAAACATTCAATCAAAAGTCATTCACTATTAGTACTACTATTATGGTTTCATATAAAAATCTCAATTATATAACATAAAACAAATAGATAATTAAAACA
>JBBMKA010000003.1:1469187-1491809 GCA_037833695.1 Sechiopsis laciniata | reverse complement strand
AAAAATAAGTTAAAATTTATCATAATGACCAATTTGTTATTTAAAAAAGAAAAACCATATTTGATATTTCACTTATAAGTGACTTTTATAATACATTCATATATAGGCACCCCAAACATTAACTTCTAATATACCTTCCTATCATATATTCATTCCAAATACTGATTTTCTATATTTTATACCACTCCTATAAAATCTTTATCATACCATACTATCCTACAAAAATTTTACCCTACAACCAAACACACCCATATTTGTGTAAGTGAAATTCCTCTACAATGTGTAAAGAAATGTTCCTCTATTTTAAAACAAAAGCAAATAGTAAAAATACTTGAGATACATGCAATATAAGTAACCACCAGTACTTCCCCACCAAATCATAGTTGAACTTAGCTTTATTTCTCAACTAAATTTCCAAAATATTTTATGAAAAAACAAATAACTTCCAAAAACATCGTAAACTTATTATACACTTCACGAAAACACTAATTTAAATTTAAACACCAATCCTACAAGTAATGTATAAAAAAACGACAAATTCTTTTGGAATTTTTTTTTGTCATACATGATAGATCTATTTCTTTCCTTACTTGAAAATAAAATGATTGCTTATCGAGATGCAGATCCCATGTCCAAAAAATGATGGTACTGTATTTGTTCAATGTTGGTATCCATATTCTATTCAAGTCCTATAAAATTGACATATCCCAAAGGAATAGCACTGTAGTTAAAAACTTGGGCTTTGAAGATTTATTTGAAGGTGAACTTTTCTAAAAGTCTACCTGTGACATTAATTGATAAGTATAGATCTTTGATGTCTCTAATTCGTAAAAGTGGGTCTTTGATGCCTCCCAGGCATGGTTAACTCTACATATATAGGGAGACAACTCCAATTTCCCGATTTTCAAAAAGATTACGGTACATATCCTTTTTTTTTTTTTTTAAACAAGGGTAACCACGCCCGTCTCTAGGCCAGGTACCGGGAGACATCGAAGGAATATCACAAGTGAGTTTCGAACTTGAAACCTTGAGAGAAGCATACCTTTAAAGCTCAAATCTTCAACCAACTGTGCCACTCCTATTAAAACCAACACATGACCTGGTACAAATTAGCATAGGATATTCATCTAAAACAGCAATACCAACACAAACATTTCCAGCCTACAAATCTCTCAAGTAATTTTACAAAACCCTACTACTACTACAGGAACTTCAGAATTCTCGATACACTCTCTGTATCCATGATACTTGTCAGTAATATAATACCATTGCTTCACAGTCTCCTCGGGCATAAAAGGAAAATAGCCGTTAATAAGAAAAAACAATAAACGAAACACAGATTTCTGTTATCCCAAACCTATTATATATCTGCAAATCCAATACATAATTCTTTAATTCTTCGTAAAAGCTAGAAAAACACATTGATGATAATAAAAAGCAATAAATGCAGAAACTTAATTCGTAATCCTACGATTGAATTAACATAAAATCCATCTATTTATTTTCGGAAAACCTGGATAACTGGCTGGTGTAAAGCGTTAGATCCATCGTCTCCAATCGGGGTCGTCGCTGAAAATTCTTCATGACGAAACCGTAGCCATAGCCGAAACCCCATTCAAAAATCATTGTTGAGCACACTGGACTCTCTGGGCTCCGCCCGGCATATCTTCATCTTCATCATATGCCTCTTGTACTTGCTTCCTGCGCATCTCCTCTTCAATGTTGACATCATGGAGAGTAGTCTCTTCACATTCATCCAACTCCATATCGGAGAGTTGCACTGAAGCCCTTGGGGGCAGCACGCTCTCGAGCGCCTTGCATTGTTCAGGGTTCAGAGAGTCTGGGAATTCCACACTGAAGTGAATGTAAAGTTTACCCTTCATGAACGGCCTCTGGTACATTGGCATACCCTCATCATTGATAGCCTTGAATTGGTCTGTGCAATTTAAATTGGAAAACTATGAGCAAATACCACAACATACAGAGCAAATACAAACTAGATACTATAAAATGGACAAACGAGCATTAAGAAAAGAAAGGAAATGGCGACGTGAGAACTTACCAGGCTTTACTACTTCCCCAGGGTGAGATTTAATGAGTAGCTGACGGCCATCCAAATGTGTTATAATAAATTGGAAACCACATAGAGACTCGACAAGAGACAGGGTATGCTCCACAAAGAGGTCGTCGCCCTTTCTCTTAAACTTCGGATGCTCCTTTTGTTGTAGGACAAAAACGATATCCCCAGTAACAGTGTCAGGCTGAACAAACAAATAAAAGAACAACCAATCATATCACAATATGTCGAAGTGCAAATATTATACCCCAAAAGAAACAAGAAGAATGTGGTCTTACCGCTTCATCTGCTTCACCAGGGAATGTAACCTTTTGTCCATTTTGCATACCCTTCTCCACCACTACTTCCAAAACTTTCTTCTCCTGAATAACCTTTTCACCCTTGCACTGTGTGCAACGATCTTTATCATTGATGGTCTCACCGGTCCCCCTGCATTCGTTGCAAGGATGCTGCATTTGTTGAATCATTGATGGACCAAGGTGTCTGATCGAAACTTTCATACCAGATCCTTGACAGCCAGGACATTTCATTGAAGCACCAGATTTAGAGCCCTTACTGTAATTGTTGAAGCAAAGTCAATGCGTGTCTGGGACAGTAAACACAATTAAATGAGAAAAAATAAACATAACCATCATAGTTACTCACCCCTTGCACTTTGAGCAAATTACATTGCGTGAAAGAGAGAGCTTCTTTGAAGTTCCATTGCAGAGATCTTCCAAGGAGACCTTGAGAGGATGGATGACATCCTCTCCCCTTCTTTGCCTTCGGCCTCTACTGCTACCACCACCACCTAAACACAATCTCCAAATTGATTTCAATTGCTTACAGTAATCCCATATTACATACTCAAACACTACAGTAACTAATTATTACCACCAAATGGACTTCCACCAAAGAAAGACTGGAATATGTCAAATGGATCATGACCACCGCCACCGCCGCCCATTCCTTCCTTGAGGGCATCCTCGCCATATTGATCATATATCTCACGTTTCTCTGGATCACTCAGTACTTCATACGCTTGGGCCAACTCCTTGAACTGTATCACAATTGAAAATTTTTCAAAAGGTTAAGATTTCCCTTTTGTTACTTCATTCAACGGTCTCTCCCATTTATTTACATCAAAAGTTAGGAATATACTTGTTTAAGGAAACAGACAACGAAGTCGACTGATACATACTATAATATAGCTTTATAGAAGAAAAAAAAAATCATGCGAATAATATAACTTCCCAATTAAGGAATGGGGAAACAATTTCTGTGTGATATAACACATCACACCAAGAAAACTAAACTTATTCACTAAACGAGTTCACACGCAAGCCCAAATTCCATACGAAACGTAAAAAAGACCAGCAATTCCTCTAAATAACACCACAACCCTCCTCAATTGAAACCCAAATCAATTCTCAATACTAAGTAAACAGATCTAAAAACATCACGATCCACCACCATTCCACATCACAAAAACGCAATAAAAACAACCAAAACACAAAATCAACGATTCAAAACCCAAAAAACAAGAGTTAAAGCTCACTTTTTCGGGATCGCCACCCTTATCAGGATGATTCTTGATAGCAGCTTTTCTATAAGCCTTCTTCAGATCATCTTGCGACGCGTTCTTCGAAACTCCAAGAACCTCATAATATTTAGTGTTGTCGCTCTTCTTAGGCCTTCCAAACATCTTTGCCTCACCGATCGGATCTCAACAAACCCTAACGAAATCAATCGAACACAGAATCATCAAAACAAGATCTCGAAAACAAAGAACTCGAAATCCGATGAAAGAAGAACACGAACCTTATGAGAGATCGAAAAGGGCGATCTTGAAGGGGAAGATCGGGAAGAGAGATCGGCGACCTGAGAGCAGAGAAAACCAAGAGAGTCGCTGTGAGACGGCGAGGAAGAGAGAGAGGTTTGAACGGCTTAGATCTTAGATTATATGGAAATATATGGACGGTCAGGATTGTTTGTTTAAAAAGATGTGGTCAGCTTTTGTTTAGGGGTAGTTTTGACATTTCTCAAGCGAAGTCGGCCAAACCAAACCCACTGCCCACGCATACTTGCTGCTTTCGAAGGATCTAGAATTTCCTCTCTTTTGTTATTTATTTTGGCACCTTTAATTCTTGACTTAAAAAAAAAAACCTTTTTTTCAACCACATTTAAACCTGAACTTATTTATTTATTTATTTTATCCACATAGATTCAAGTTCGACAACATTTAAACGTGTAATCTATTTTAGTTAAAATATCATTTTAGATTTCTCCTTTCTATCTTTTTTTTTTATTAAATTTATAATAATTAAAATAAGTAGTTGGAGATCATTACCTTATAATTATTAGAATACACCTTCTATTTTATTATTATTATTTTTTTAAGTACGATACATTTTTTATTTAAGATTAGAATGAATTAAAACCCTAAAACTAATAAATATATTAATTTAGACTTTTTATTGGGTTTTTTAATTTTAAAATAAAAATAAAGCCATTAATTCATAATTCTCCGCATGTGTAAGACTTCTTAAATTATGAGGTTTAATGCAATACAATATTTATTAAAGATATTTATGACGTATTTTTTAGCAAGAAAAGATTTAGTTTGAATGAAAGAAAATTTACAATCCCTGCCCATTTAAAGAGTCTTATTGTTTAATACCTCTTTCTCAAAAAAAAAAAAAAAAAAGCAATACAATATCTTCTGTTGTCTCTACTTATTTAAGAATAATTGACAGCTTCCATATAATTTAGAAGCTTAGTCTTAATTGTAAATATCATCAAGTGAAAACAGCAATACGTTTAAATTGATATATATATATATATATATATATATATATTATTGATTTTTTAAGTTGAAAAAGACAATAATGCCCATAACTTATATATAAGGGACGTTGGGAACGTAATCAAATACATGTTCAAATGAATTCTAGCAAAACCATATAGGATATCCAAATCGAGCTTAAACCCGTAAATAATGCATCAATTACCGTTTCAAAGATGGATGATTATCCAACTCCACCACAGTTAAACTTGGAAAAATAAATGGAATGAGGATATGACTAATGAGATTAAAAAAAATGATACAAGAAAAAGTACAGATTCATCTAATAATAGATTAACTTGGTGATCTAAAGAACGTTGAAATTAATTTCCTACAAGTTCTCTTAACAACAAAATATTAGAAGGTCAGCCAGTTTGTCCGAACTCATGGATATCGAGCAATGAAACGTTGACATATAGAAAAGAATGATACCAGGAATGTGTGTATATTGTTTGATCTGTCTGCATATCCAAAGATTTTAGACTGCCTGGAGGAACAATTCCAAATGCAGGTTCACATACATGATGAAGCCAAAATAATAATTCTATTTATAAGAATCAAATATAAAATCTGCACAACAGTATACAAAGGTTCGCTCCATTAGCTCCAATGAATGATGATCAGATTGTGACAAGTGTAACTTTTAGCCTCGAAGGGATGCGCGAGGAACAGCTGGTAAACCGAATTCATCCTCAGCCTGTGCATCAAATTTAGAACAAAACTCAATGTGCAGAAGGAAAAATAAAATGGTATCAATGACACAAGGAAATTTAGAGCAGACAAGAAATAAGACTCTACTTTGACTTTTTTTTTCTCTACTATTTAATATTCTCAAGTATCTGGAGCTGCTTAAGCAAACCTCAAGCAAACTTCAACTAATCTTGAGGAACAACACCTGATCCTACTGTATTTGGAATACAAGAAAACTAGTGGAATATTAAATCCTAAATAGGCGATCACAATGGATTAAACTCACAATGGTTAGTATGGCCCTTACAATGGTTAGCCCTTCTGATTAAACTCACAATGGTTAGCCCTCTAAAGCCCTTCTGATTTAAATCCTAAATAGGCGATCACAATGGATTAAACTCACAATGGTTAGCCCTCTAAAGCCCTTCTAATTTATATGGCCCTTACTGATCACTAAGTCAACCCAGAATGGTTGGTTGCTTATATATATTGCTAGAGACAATCCTTAATTATGTGGCAACATGTATGTAACTTCCTTAATTTTGTAAATTTATTTTCTTGTCAAATGGTACATTAAATTTTCAAATGTATCGAACAGATTATGAATTCTAAAAAATGTTGAATACGTCAAGGACCCATTAGACACAAAATGAAAAGTTCAAAGACTTGAATAGATGCCCAATCGAAAGTTAAAGAACTTTTTAGACACTATTTAAAGTTTAGAGACTTATTATTATACACAAAATAGATGGTTCAAGGGATCTATTAAAAACTTTTCAAGAGCCTAAATTATATGACCGTTCTTGTCACTAATGATCTAGTACGGGTTACTGACGCCAAGAAGTTGGATTTAGAATATGTCTGAAGTTTCAACGGTCATTACCTGTGCATTGGTTCTACCGGCAGGAACTGGTGCATGTCCTGTAGGAGCTGGAGGCAAGTTGAGTTCTCCTTCTAAATCAGATTCCTTGTCAGGTTGGAGATAAGATGGAACCCCATCAGCTTCAGTTTCGAATCCCATGTCTGCTTCCAAGGCATCGAGCTCTACATAGAATTAAAAAAGAAAAACAGAAAAAAATGTGTAAAGTAATTATAACATCAAAATTGAGCATTTAAATGCAGTAATCTTACCGCCCAAAAGTTCATCCTCGTCAATGTCATCAGGTACATTATAGCTCCTACCAAGGGTTTCTTGAATTTCATTGCTCACATCCATCAGATCCATCATTTCGTCTTGTAAGTTCTGAAGGAAACAACACAAAACCTCTCAGAAAATGCAAGAATAAAACTTTAAGGATGATGCTAAAAAGAGTTGATTGCCACTAACGTCTATGTCCTGTATCTTCACTGTTTTCATCATTCCTTTCAACTCCTTGTTGGCAGATTTCAAGGCCGACATCTGAAAAAAAAAAAAAACAACAAAAACATAAACACTTAGATTGACAGAAAAGGTTTACTCTACTATTCGATCTAATATATGCATCCAGGATATCAATCCCCATTACAAGCTAAACTGATATTCGAAAGAATAATAAGAGAATCTAGATGGAATTTTATTGAACTTCAAGAAATGACTTCCTAACGACAGATGTTTGTCCCCCTACCTCGTTCTCTCACGAGGTAGGCAGCAGGTTCCAACTAAGCTCCACTTGAACAGTCCTGAACTCTGTCCTTGCTACGAAGAAAACAAATTTTTGGCAAGAATTAACAGGGGCATTAATAGGAATCACCTCAACCCAGGTAGGTTTCTTAATCATTTGACTCACGTTAAAACACAGAAACTAAAATGCGGGATGTCTAATCAAACGATTAAGCATGTGAGTAGGCCAATAAATTTCCTCTTTTAATTTCCCAAGGTTTCCTTGATTTAACATCATACATCTTTTTAAGTCCAAATATGCCATGGAAGGCCCAATGCAACTAGATCTAGATTAAATGTCTGATTGTTACAAAAAGGTTCAACGGATGTTACCGTTTGTTGAGCATCTTTAATACCCTCCGAGGCAAATGCAACTTGATCTAGATTAAATGTCTGATTGTACAGCATGTCGAGTTGTCCTTCATACCTGTTCAGAGACACAATAAGTAGCATAAAAAACACCAATAGCTAATATGGGAAAGTGTTGAAATGTAGCAACACAGTGAAAAATAACTTTAGCTTAGAACAAAGTAATGCTGTAGTCAGACCAGTTCCAGTCTTCTAATCAGTTTGATAGCAAACATTCAAAACTACGAGCTCTCCAACATAAAAAAGATAGATGAGTTACGGTCAAAAAAAGTTTAAGAGGGCAACAGTCAGGTGTTAAAACAAGAGTTTGAAAAGGAACAAAAAAAAACAAAAAACAAAAAAGAGACAGGATTTCTAGAATTTTCTGGGAATCTAACAACTTAAATCGTCTTAATGCTAGACCAGAATTTAACTGAAAACTTCTTATCCAAAAAAAAATAAAAATTATAGATAAAAAGGACAGCAAAATCCCCCAATTAACGTGGCTAAGTTGATAAACAAAATCTAGAGTATCACATGTTACACTTACACAAACTACTTTTTGATTAAGAGAATGTATGCACATATTACACAGCAGAAATTTAAGAAAAGTAGCAAAATGAGACATAGCACAAGGGAAGCATACATTCGTTTTTGCTTTAGAACCCTCATCGCTCGAGCTTTAACAGCATCTTGAGCTGGACCAGGCCTCGTTTTCTTAATCTGCTCCTTATATCTACTGAGTTCAGCATCAAGCTTCTTTATCTTTTCATCAACTGATTCGCCCCTTTTATTAATCTGAAAAAAACAATTCCAGAACAGTCAACTCCAATCGAAACAAATGAATCCAACAAAAACGAACCAACTAAAATCCTTCCAAAATAAAAGCCCTAGGAAAACCAATGCCAAAAAAAATCAAAACCCTACAGGTCGAAAACTGTAACAATTACCCTTTCGGAGGCATCTTGAATCGACGGAGGCGGTTCTTTGTCTTTCTTTGCGCCAAAAACTCTCTTCATCTTCCCCTTCGCTGCCGGAAAATTGGACAAATTCGCCGCCGATTGACTTTCAGAGACGAGAAACAACGCCGGAATGTGGAAGAAAAACCCTAATCAGAGAATTTTGCTTTCACTGGAAAAATCGCGATGCGAATTTCTTGGATCGTTCACAAGAAAAGAGACGACCGAGGGAAAGTAATCGTGTGCATCCAATTCTATCTTAACAAATTTATTTGGGGATTTTGCATGTATATTAAAAAAAAAACAAAATAATTTCATGTATAGCACAATTTCCAAATTTATTCATTTGAGGCAAAAAAAATGATTGAAGTCTATCAGTTGAACTGATAGTAATCTATTACCTGAACTGATTGAAGTCTATCAGCTGAACTGATTGAAGTCTAACGATGGTAGAATAAGAATTTTGGGCAAAATGTGCTATGAATGAATTATTTTAAAAAATATGCTATAATTGTAATGAAGAGAAAAAAATGTGCTTTGTAGGGCAAATTCCCAATTTATTATTTATTTGCCCCGCCATCATTTTATAAATGTCGTTTTTATAATTTTTTAGGCTCTCGAAAACTAAGATAGAAGATGTTTGGCTGCAGGTGAGATCAAATGAGATGTTGATAGCAGAAAAATTTTGTTTGGGGTGGAGGGAGATGAGATGACAGAAAAACTTGTTTGGAGTGTAGGGAACTGAGAAGATATTATAGAAAAACTTTGTTTGAAGTGAGAGGAGAGTAGATGAAATGTTAGGTTTTTTTTTAAATAATAAAATTATTTTCAAATCTTTAACCATTAAGTTAGGTATGTAAATATAACTACCATCATAAATAAATTGTAAGTAATATAAAATAAATATTATATCACCCTCGATCATATTAATGTTTATATTTAAAATAAACGAAATTTCAATAATATTATGTACGATTTAATAATCATGAAGTTGAAGTTTTGAATTTCTCACACCTAAATATTCTTGAATTAAAAAATAATAATGAGAAAAAACTTCACATAACAAAAATGAAGTTTGACTAATTTAAAATGTTTGTAGGTCATTTATAATTCTTTTTTTCTTTCAAGATTTGTTAGAGTTAAATAATGAAAACAAATTTAAAATATACCAAGATTCTATTTATTAAAAAATAAAAATAAAACCACTCGATTAAACTAATCATTATAAAATCTTGATAGCAATTTTAATTTTAATTTTATTCAAAAAGAAACTATTTTCTTATACATTTTTGTTACATTCATATTCATATCTATCGAAATCAAAGAATTGTCAATAAAATACACTAATTAATATGTAATAATAAATCAAATATCAAAAGTATTTATCTTATTAGTTATTTAAACTTCTGAGGAATCATAAAGACTCCTAACTTTTTTAATTTGTTATTTTTTTGCGGTAAAAGTGAACTCAATCACACTTTGATAATAATTATTACATGAGACTAAGATCGCGTCCCTCAAATTTTGAAATTTATTATTGTTATTTTTTATTTTTTTGAATACAAAATAGACCTCAATCCCTATGTTCACTTATACAAGTTTTGAAACTTATAGTTATTTTTTGTATATACAAGAAAAACTCTTAAAATTATTTATATTAATTTACTCCTTTCCAAAAAAAAAATTTTTAGATATTCTCTTACTATTATTTTAAAGTGTAGCTTAGAACTACAAAATTTGAATCTCATTGTTATAACAAACAAAATAAGTTCAATATTTTTAAATTTATTGAAAATAAGTTCATATTTCTAAACATATGGTAAATTATGAATAAAAATTCAATATGTATAGATTATTTAAATGTATTTGTTGTTTTAATAATAAATTGATATACATATTGTTAATAGTAAAAAGAAACACAATATTGTATAACAATAATTTTTTAATTATAAATTTGTAAATACGATATTTCTAATTTAGCTCTAAACAGTTTAAAACTTTTAATTTTTAACAGAATATATATCTGTTTATTTTAATTTCAAAATTCAAATTTATTTAAATAAATATTTGATATAATAATAGCATTATTATTATAATTATTTACCGATATATTAATATATTTAAACAATAATAATATTATAACAAAAATATATCAAACATAAAAAAATAAAATAAAAAATAAATAGATGAAAAGATAGAAAAAATGTTAAAATAAAAAAAGTAAGAAGATAAGATGAGACGAGGAACACCTTGGGTCAAACAAGGTGGTGGAGCCCAATGCATCATCTCATCCCAAAACAAACACACCCATACAACACTATTACCTCTTGCTTATTCGGATTTTATTTTATTTCCTCATAGGTTCCTTTTCCGATTTTTCCTTTTTTGAATATATATTATTATATACACACATTAAGGAATTTTTCGCGAATAATAAAAAAGGAAAAAAAAATTATGGATGTCAAAGTTTTTAAAAAATAAATATGGCAAATTAAATGAATTGTTTCAATCAAAGCTAAAGTAATTAAAACAATTAAAATCGAAATATTTTGCTATTTATAAAATATTTTTAAAAAACTGCTATAACTAAAATGTAATACTAAATTTTGTTATCTACCACAAATTTCATATACATTATTTTGATCATTCTTATTTATTTTGTATTTTTTAACAATTATTTTGATCATTCTATTATCAGTTTATTTCATTTTGAAATTCAATAAAGTTTAAAATTGTACTAAAAAAATTAAAAATTAAAATTAGTATCTTATTAGTTTTTATTCCAAATTTAATTTCATTAAATTTTTTTCTCAATAAATTTTAGAAAAATATTCTCATATATTTTTGTGTTACAATTATTTTATTATTGACTCCGGATTTTATCATTGAATCAAAATAAATAAAAATTAACTAATTTATGTTAAAATAAACTTAGTTCAACAATAAATTATTTATATACTTTATTAAAAGATATTATGTTTGAATCTCACAATCCTCAAATATAGTTGTTGAATTAAAAATATCAGTACATAATCCATATAATATAACACATAAATATGTCAAAATATATCATTAATGTAATAAAGACTTCCTAATAACAATTTGTAATATTTATTTTACATATCAATTTTTTGTAAGTATTAATACTCGAAAGTAAACAATCGAGAACTGAAGGATTAAACACCATTATGAAATTTTACCTAATAGTTCAAAGACCATTTAATATACTTAACTTTTTTTAATTAAATTATAACACATGTTTTTTTTAAACATAACACGTACTTCAAAGTTATTATTTTTGCATCAAAATGTTGTTCTGTCCATTAACTGTACTTTTTGAGACAAAAAAACACTTATTAGAAAAAATAATAATAATAATAATAGTACACTTGAAAAATACATGCACAATGCTTTTTCTTTTTTTGTGAAAAGAAATACATATACAATGCTTCTTTCAAACTCACTACATGATTGATTGCTATCTGCAAATACCATGAGACATAAAATAAAAGAATTTCCCTTCCATGACCTCAAACATCTCACATTAGAAGGTGTCTTCAAGACACCTTTCTGGTTCTTCCTTTTCCCAAACCAATGCAAAGGAATAAAATACAACAAAAATGAACCATGATTTTTTATTTTAATAATCGAGAATAAGAGCTACGTCCCATTACATATTAGGGAAACTCGCGCTCGTCCCAAGGCCATGACCTACAAGACAACAAGAGATTTGATAATTAAACTCACTCGTGAGTTTCAAAAAGTCAGAAAATGTGCAATATTATACTGCAATTTTGGTGACTATAATATACATCGGGAAGTAAAATGAGATAAAAATGGCAGCCAAATACAGAAAAGACCAGACGGTTCAGCTCGAATCAGGCATGCTCGACGAAACATCAAGGTGCCAATCCAAGTTCCTTTCTAGTCTTTCCCACAAACAAGTCTCCAGATTTAATCCGTCCAGGAATGCATCCGCTAACTGTAACCAAAGGAAATTGTGCAACTGCTTGGTTCCTTCCGAGCGAAACGATTGCAACCTGAAAACCGGGTTTGTACGTAGCCAAGCTGCTCTCATTTCCACGCACTAAAATCACTTTCAAGTTCTTGGAAGTTACTCTAGCATGTTTCTCTGCTATATAACCCTGTTTCATTTCCTGTTCAATGGATCCAAATTCACGAAATTACAACAGAGATATAGAGTACTGAACAAAAATATGACAGCATGTTAACAAATTGGATAAAAAATATGTCAGCATGTTAACAAATCTATCCAATTTGAAGCCGGATTTCGCGCCCATATTTGATACTGCAGTTTACTTTTTCACTTTTGACCTTTTTCCATTTTTCACTTTTGCCTACTTCTTGCACCCTCTATAGAGATGGTTTGTTATGTTTTTTTTTAAACAAGGGTAACCACGCCCGTCTCTAGACCAGGCATCAGAGACATCGAAGGTACTGTCACAGATGAGTTTGGAACCAGAGACCTTGAGGGGAGCATACCCTCAAAGACCAAGTCTTCAACCACTGCTCCACCCCTTGGGGAGATTTGTTATGTTATTCTAAGTTTAATTGCAAAGAACAGTAAATGATAGATGGTATGTTCTCTTTGAGATCCCAGGTTCAAAATCGACAAATGAGCTTAATTGTAAAATCTCTTGTTGTCTTTCGAAACTGGGCCTTGGATTGGGCACGGGTGCCTTTAAGTATGTTGTTAGGCGAAACTCTAATTCCCGATTATCACAAAAAGAAGCTAGAAGAAATAAAAATGTAGCAGACAAGCTATCATAATAACTACGTTCAGATATGTTATATGTAAGTATCAATGTGCATCACAAAGGACCAACAGTTATCGATAAGGTTTTTTTAATTCATGAATATCTAGAATAGCTCATGTGCACATCGACTATTCTCATTGGATAACTTTCTAACTCTACTACATTTTAATGTCAAAGATAATTTGAACGAAATTAATTTCTAAGTAGGTGTCACCCATAACCTAATTTATGATTTACAAAGCTCTTATTTGACCAACAACCCATAATAGTTGGCAGCCGTCTATAAAGTTACCAACTCCTCTACTCTTTAGCCAATTTAATCAGATGAAATTTGATTCATAAACTAAGATAAATATAAGCTAATTCTTAGAGACATTAACTAGATGCAATTACGAATGACCAAGAAAACGTCAAGTCTTTCAAATAAAGGACTTGCCTCAATGTCTGTGATGTCACCCACTGCAAAGACATTCTTAAAACCCCTGACCCTCATATGCTTGTCAACCATCAGTCTTCCATGCATGTCCAAGCTTTTGCTCAAGACAGTCTCCTTTAGCCACTGCGATCCAACTGGTTTTCCGATGCACATGAAGTGGCAATCAGCTGCAATAGTCTCGCCACCCGAAGTTTGATATACTCCTTCTGATATTGAAGGCATTGAGATAGATTGTTGAAGGATCACTTCAACTTTCTTTGATGTTAACCAATCATGTGCCTTTTGGGAAGCTTTGACACCAACAAATTCCATTAATCTTGACCCCCTGTGTATTAATTTCAAATTTTTCTCTGGGAAATCGACAGCGATTTCAGCAGCGAGTTCTACGCCAGTCGGACCTCCCCCGATAATTAAAATTGTACTGGCAGCTTTAATCTTCTCACATTCTGTATCCAAAATGAGAATGTTAGCTTGGCGTGCAAACATTTATGCTGCTTGCTAATCATTCATACCTATACGTTTGAATGAAGTAAAAGAATGTGATGTCAAGATTAGGCTATAAGGATTGATGCCCTAAGCTATCTCAGCAACAAAACGGAAAGAGAAACTTTTTCCTACTTACGATATCGGCCGATAGACTGCTTTAGGTTGTTATGGTTAGTTTAGTTGAGAATTCAGAAGGATTGACTGTTTAAACAGTAGTCGAAGGCTTGTGAGAGGATACAGTTATTGTTAAATGGATTGAATTGTGTATGGGAGACAGGGAAAATCTCAAAAACCTTCCTATTTGGTTATAATAAAGAACAGTTCCTATCATTTGCTATTGCATTTTTTTTAATAACTAGAGTATCTATGCCTGCAGCTTGTATTATGCTCATGGCATGCATCAAGCTTGGCTCCAAGAGAATTTCACAAGAACATTAGAGACATATTATGCTAGGAGCTTGAGCCTAGATTTTACTACATCAAGAGGAATTTCACGAAGAACATCAGAGGCATATTATGCTCTTTATAATACTCTTTATCCCTACTTTTACTAAAATTAACTCCAAATTTTGTAGGAGCAAAAAACAAAAGGCTAAAATTAACTCCAAATTTGTAGGAGCAAAAACCAAAAGGAATAAAGTCTAGCTGTACAAATCCCATGGACTTGGGAGGGAACCAGTTTTTTTTTCTCAATCAAGTGTATAATCACTCCGTTACTTTAAGACATTACATACATATAAACGAAATTTTGTAGTGAAAGTTGCATATCTGGTATGCAAACAAAGCTCCAGAGAAAAAAATAAAGTTTGCAAGTCCATGCAGATCTTACTACCGAAATATTAGCATGGCCAGTTCTACTTAAACAACGAACATAACATTTAATCAAGTTTATTCACCTGCTTGGTACTGACTGAGCCTTTCAGCTCTACTTTGTGGAATGGTTTCCTTGTGACCGGTGGCAACGACAAGATAATCGTATGGAACTGAAGAGCCATCTGACACAAAAACTTCCTTGTCTGTGATATTTGTGGCTGCAGATGCAACAATTCTTGCATTTGGAAGGTAATCGGTATGATTAATCACTGATCTTTCAGCAAATGACGGCTCCACCATTGATCTCAAGCCTGCCCATGAGATCTCGAAATAATCCTTCCTGAATCCAATCAAATCATTACGGCCATACTGAAAAATGTTTACTTCGGGAATAAAAAAGGAACACTAGTTGAGTTGTTAGTTTAGTCAAGAATGTGATTACATTAAGTGTTGGAAAATGAAGGATAAGAACGGTTGGCATATTGTGGATTATAAAAGAAGGGAGGGTAAATTTATCCAAGAATAATTTAAAAATAAGAAAAAAGAAAAAAAAGGAGCCAACCTAAATATAGTTTAATGGTTGAGGTATTAGCAACTTTCGTTACAAGTCAAAGGTTTGAATTCCCAAACATTGCGCTGCTATATTCTCAAAAACAAAAGAAAATAAATAAGACAAAGTGTTTTTTTATTGAACATGTTCTCCACGCAATATAGTCAACTCAAAGATGATGTTTTTTTTTAAATATTCGTGAGTGTTCGGCCCAACTTGCACGCACCTCTCGATTGTTTTTACGAGACATACCATATGACTCTACAACATTTGAATATCAAAGAAACCAGTAGAAAATTAATTTCTAAGTAGATGATCACCATAGATCGAACCCACAACTTTTTTATTTTTTAATGTTTTTTTTATTGCTAGGCTACCCATAGTGGTTCAAAGATGATGTATCCTCTTACCAAAATGTTAGAAGAGAAATTCACCTTTCTCGTTGTATCTCTTTTGTTTTTAAAAAAATCCAATATTACCATTTCGATGGATTAAAACCATGAAAATAATCATAAAATTCAAAAACAAAAAAATTTAAAAAACCCAACGAGGTACATTATTAAATTCTCATTTACAGATAACATATCCACTTGCATTAGTTAATGCATGTGGTCCTAAATTCAAAAATAAAAATGATTAAGGAGTCCATGGCAATCCATTAGTATTTTTTTTACAACTACGACCTATGAGTGTCGAGGCCTGATTGCATGCATCTCAACTAATTTTTCCGGACAACTGTTTGGCCTACTACACTTGATTCCCAATACACCATGGCTTGAATTAATTCTTTCTAAACTCAGTTCGATCTCAATATATTTCAATGATAAATTCTTCTTTTCATCATCCTCTTTCGAGTGAGATACGCTACTTTTAGTCCTTATAAATAGTCTTAACCATTCACCTCAATTATCGAAATATCCTCTTGCTCATAATTAGCTAACCCTAAATAGGTATTCTCAAATCTCAAGGCTCATCAGCCCTTGTGATTCTCAGCTGGAGGCTTCCATAACCCATAACTCCCTACACTTCCTCTATCAATCTATACACATAATTACAAATCTACAGATTACTTTGAACAATCAAAACAAATTACACTTTCTACAGTTCGAATTGTAAGAAAACTCATGAGCGATCCGTAACAGCAATTTGTGTAACGAAAGCGAAATCAATTGAACGAGTATTACAATTTCTCAGTTTTAACACTAAAACAAACTTTTCAAATTTACAATCAACAACAACGCTTGTGATCCAGCAATCGGACAAGAACAGAAAAAGAAATTGAAATAACAAACAAAAGTAGGAGCAAGCTTACTGATCGATAAGCACGACATCGGCGACAAATTGAAGAGAATGAGCGACAAAAGCGCCGCCGATTCCTCCGCCTACAACCACCACCCTCTTCTTGTTCTCC
Source organism: Sechiopsis laciniata (assembly GCA_037833695.1). NCBI lineage: Eukaryota > Viridiplantae > Streptophyta > Magnoliopsida > Cucurbitales > Cucurbitaceae > Sechiopsis > Sechiopsis laciniata. The sequence continues at coordinate 1,474,798 of JBBMKA010000003.1, read as the reverse complement.
GTCGACATCATTAGCAGATCTTTCACAGAATTCAACAGACGCGTCTTTGAAGCGATTCCAAAACACCTCTTTATAGCTCAAAACTCGAATATTAAAATGCAAAATAGCGATTCAAGATTGAGAATAATGTCGAGATCATGAAATCGAGACTGGTACGGTGTGAAAGCTCGAGAGAGTGCGCCGGATTTTGGGGCCCGGCAAGGAGATTTGCAGCGTTGATATTGAAAATGGGGGAAAAGCAGAAGAGAAAGAAAAATGTGGGTAGAAAATTGGCATTGGGCTTTGTTGGTGCGAGTAGCCGAAAATACGGTTAGCCTGCTGATCCGTGTCCATTCATTAAGTAGAATGAAGTGATTTTAGTTCGATTTTTATTAGTTTTGGGTAAAACCGATAACCGAAATTTTTTTGTAGGAAGTTAATTCGTTAAATGACCACGTTGAAAGGCTCATAGCATTTCTAATGTGGGATAAGGTAATTATCTCCAACATTTCTCTACGAGATGATGTCATATACTAAATACCATCTTGGAGGATTCGAATTTGGGACTGAAATACCACTTAAGTGTATTTTCTTGGGTTTGATTCAAATTCTTCATATCAATTATCCGCTTGAGTTGAATTAGAATTTGGAGGGCCATTACCCACTTGGGCTCTACTTTCATATTAGATAGTATAAGGCTCTCAATTGATAGTAAGAAAATAACTTATATCTCTTATAAAGATATCAAAGACTCTTCATCATTTCAATGTAAAATAAGATGAGTATCTCCAAATTCCATATGGATTATCGGTTCCCCAAATTTTAATCTAACCCGAGTGGGTAAAACCTAAGTAGTGATTTGGACCTCGCCCAAGTAAGTATAAGCTTAAATGGGTATTTGATCCTAACAATTCATATCTTACCCAAGCAAATAAGTCAAAGCGAATATTTATATCAATAAGTTTGGATTTAATACAAGGTGATCTTCTGAACATGGCATTATCTCTCATGGAATATGTTGGAGATATTTATCGTATCTCACATTGAAACATGATGAGTCTTCAATGTCTTTGTAAGAGGTATGTACCATTGATTACTAATTAAGTTTGAGGTCGAACCTTGAATGATCTAATATAGTATCAAAACTCAAATTTTGATCCGACCCCAAAACTTAAAATCTAAATAGATGACGTCTCCATAAATTATAATTTGACTCTCTCTATGTATATGTATATTTTGAATTTAACAAAATGAAAATTTTAAACCCTATTATTTTTATTACTAAATTAAACATCAAACTTTTTTTTTAGTACAACAACAACTGTAATAAAGGATTTAAATATCTCAATTAGTGATTTTTTTTTGTAGAGGATACATGTGAAAAAAAAAACTCACTATGCTTGACAGGTCAGCAAATTGGGTATTTTCTGACATTTTTTTAAAAACTCTTCTCAAATAAATATACTTTACTCAACACTCATATAATTTATGTTTCTATAGCCGTCAAATTTCTTGTACTTGACATCTAACGAGTATTAATTAATAATTTAATAGTCAGTGTAACTATGCTCTAATTGATAAATACATATGATAATAAAAAAGGGGAAAAAAAGTTAAACTAGTTTTATTTTTCCTTTTATACATTCAACCGCATTTAAGATTCAAACTCGTAACCAACTGATTACTAAGTGATACATGTTATTGGAATACTAATCCCTTGGGCACAAAAGTTGTTATATAAATAATACCATTTTTTTAGAAAATAAACCATACCACAATTCAACAACATCTTGAAATTACTGTATATTTTCATGAAAAATTAAATATCATTTTTATAATTAAATATATTTATAAAAATTAAGATTATAAAATGTAGGGTGATTTCGGTTTGGTTTTGTACCAAATTAACAACCGAACTGATATATTTGAGTTTTTAAAAAATGGATCTGATCCAATGTATAATAAAGCATAAAACCATTAGTTCGGTTTTCAATTGGTTCGGTACGGTTTTTGATTAAATGTAATGTCCAGTTTTTGTTGTCAATTATTTAAAAATCGTGTATTCCAATATGAAAATGGTTTGTTTTCGGTGGTTCATTCATCACCTTGTCAATAAATGAGAAAGATCTGAACATTAACAAGTTCGGTCCTTGCATTCGATTTTTTTTCGTAAAATTAGTTTCAAATAGTAATGATAACTAATGTGAAAAAAGTAAAGTTAAGGATAAAAAACATTTACTATAAGAGATTGATCTTCAAGACTTTAGAAAATCTTATAAATAATCGAAGGAAGATGACTTTATTTGACTTATTGACAATATATATTTCAGTTTGATTTGATTTTTATTGGTTTTTTAAAATGAAAATCTGAACCGATCAGATATTTTTTATGTTTTCAAATTATAAACCATATGTCAAACCTTGTGCTAAAAAATCGATCCGTCCATTTAATTGAATTGGTTCAATTCATTTTTTCGGTGCACCCTTAATAAAATGAAAAAATAAAATGGTGAAAATTTTTCAACGGAGAACCCGATTATTCCCATGAAAAACCCCCTCCACACCCCCGGCAAATAAAACAATGAATTTTGTGGAGGTCATGAAATGATTTTGGTAGCGAGAACGTGGATGGAATGGAGAAGCCATTTCCTAGCTCCACCTCGTAGACATCTTTAACGATACATCCCACTCAAGTACTACTCATTTTGACACGAAACTTGTTATATAAGCAATACCATTTTTTTTTTCAAATAAATCACAACCATTACTTGTCGAAAAAAAAAAAAAAAAAAACTACACCCATTAAAATTAGACATTTTAAATTTTACAAATAAAAATGGAACAAAATCAAAATTTATTTGAAGATAAAAAAAAATACAAAATCATTAAAGACAATTACGAGGAATATTGTAAAATTAATGAAGAATGCGTTGTAAATGCAACAACAAGGGGATAAGCATGATCCCAGATCAGCCGGGTCCCGAAAATGCTCATTGCTCATTGCTCTGTACTATATATATATATATATATATTTATTGAGCACTCACAATTTGTACTTTTCTTCATTTCGAAAAACCGAAAATCGCTTTTTCTTCATCAGAAACGAAATCTCTGCGAAATCAACTCCACAAACCTAATCTCCGATCGCTTCATGGCGGCTAACGACGCGGTGGTTGTAATGAACGGCCTGAACTTCGAGCAGAACCACGGGAAGGAGCGAGTGAGAGTGGCTCGGGTTTGGCGGTCCAAAGATGGCCGGCAGTTCGTCGTCGAGTGGAGCGTCGGCATCAGTCTCCTCTCCGATTGCGTTGCGGCGTATGTTAGCGATGATAATTCTGATATCGTTGCTACTGATACGATGAAGAACACTGTAATTGTTTTCTTCTTTACCTGTACTCAGTCGTTGCGTTTGTGATTTTGATGGTTTTGTGTCTCTTGTGAATCTGATTGTTTTGTGTGAAATTGTGGTTTCTGAGTAACTTCTGATTTTGAGAAAGTGTTTTCGATTAGTTTTTGTGGTTGAAACTTTCTGAATGTAGGGTTTGGATCTTGAGTTTGGAAAATAGAGCAAAACGCTAACATAGAGCAAATGTTATAGGATTAAATAGGTTTGTTGCGAGAATAGTTTAAGTATGCGTAAGTTGATCTGAACATGATATTTTCGTTTTCAGCCAGTAATTTTTCTCTTGTTTATTTATTTCCTTAATTTTAATATTTATATATATTTTCTTAATAAAATTTCTGAATGGAGGGTTTGGATCTTGAGTTTGGAAAATAGAGTAAAGCGCAAGATTAGTCTACCTTTTTTATGATAAAAAATAGGGATTAGTTTGTCGGTTTTCAAGATGTAATTGGTTGGGTTAAATTGACTGTGCATTACTGAAAGATGGGACGTGACAAAAGATTCTCTTAAATTTATGTGTCATAATTATAACGGATCACTTTTGCATTATTGGTTCAAGTACTATTACTCGCATCTTTACTGTACAATTCTCTAATACTGTTACTCGTTTTACTGTTGTAAGTTAATGGAATTTATTTCATCAAGGTATACGCAAAAGCCAAGGAATGTTCTGATCAAATTTCAGTGGAAGATTTTGCAATTCTTCTTGCCAAGCACTTCACATTGTCTTACAAGCAGGTACACCACTTGTTTCATCTTGTATTCTAAATTATTCGCATGCTAGTATATTGATTCTTATTCTGGCCGGCACCAATTGAAGCTGTAAATTGAATTTGAGAGGAACAGAAATTTCGATTGAAGTTTTAATGGGTGTGAATTTATAGTTTAAACTCTTGCATGATCAGTTATGGAACATTTTAGCTCTCACATGTTTTTGTTAGAAGTTTTTAATTTTATTTTTTAAATATCCGTGAGTGTCTGGGCCGGCTTGGGCACACATGACATATTGTCTGATCCTACAACATTTGGATGTCAAGGAAACCCGTAATAAAATTAATTTCTAGGTAGGTGACCACAATGACCTACGACCCTTTGGGTTTTGTTAGAAGTTGCTAGATCCATATCCTTAACTAACTTAGCTTTTTAGCTTTTGGGTCCAGCATAGCTGATCTACTATTTTGAGAAGCAAAAAAAATCTACTATGTTATTTCCTTTATCAGCATCACTTAATAATCCATTGGGGGACTCATTGTCCTTTTGTTTTACTTGATCCGCTTGAGGTTTCATAAATTACATATTTTTTCCCTTTCCAATTCAAACAAGTTCATTTTTAACCCTGTATAAAAATGGGGGAAATTCTTGAAAATGTCTTGTATTGTTAAGCTTCTATTAATTAGTGATGGATTTTCTGCATAATTTGAGGTTTTAACGGTAGATTTACTACTTGCTTTCTGAATAAAAAAGCCTTGTTCTTCAACTGGTAAAAAATTGCTCAGTCTGCTATTGTAGATCTCTTTGGACATTTTTTAAACACTGCAAACATGGATCAAATATGACCATTATATTTTGTTTGTTATCTACACCTACATGTCCCATTGAGATGTTCTCCACTCCACATGCATGCACCAACTGATATATAATCAGTCCTGAATTAGTTGCATTTGGCAGGATAGAGCAAACATCTATTTATCACCATTCCTGAAAATAATGATTCCTGCTTCCTTCTCGAACTTCTTCATTTTTCGATTTTTCAAGCTAATATCCCTTTTCCCCTTCTCATTGTGCATGGTGCACATCCTTGGGATATTTTTTTTGATTAGTTGGTGCTAAAAGTTAATAAATCCGAAGATGTTCTTCCATATGAGCAATTCATTTTGCAGGTTTTTACTGCAGAAGTGAGAATTGCAGAAAAGTCATGGGAGCGTGTATCAGTCAATGGTCAGCCGCACAACCATGGTTAGTTGCTCATCTTTGTAAAGGTTGACCAGTGAATAATTCTTAATTCTTATAGGCTAACTTTAAGAACTCTTTGCAGTTTGAAGAGAACTAACTTTTATCATTATAATTCAACCTTTTGCAAAGATATTGAATTATTTAGTTTGAAGAACTTTTTGTTAGACAATAACATTTCATTGATAAGAAGAAACTACACAAAGATGAAATCCTATCCAATGGATTATATATATATATATATATATATATATATATATATATATGTATATGTACATG
>JBBMKA010000003.1:1445580-1469087 GCA_037833695.1 Sechiopsis laciniata | reverse complement strand
GTATATGTACATGTATATGTATACATACATACATATACACATATAGATATATACATACATTTCTATATATGTAAATATATATATATATATATTTTCCATTTGGTCATGAGAGCAGGGAAGTTTCAATTTACTCCGAGAGAGAGCTAATATAGTAATTGTTTCAAAAAGAAAAGAAAAGGAAGTAATTGATGTGGGAAAGAATTGAGCATCTTGCTCCTTTTCTGTGAGAATACGAAAGATGGCTGTTCTTCCTTTCTTTTCTTTATTTTTCTTTACTATTATTTTTTTGGAATGGCTGTTCATTGAACATTAAGTGGAAGAAAGACTCGAATGTCAAAATGGAAGAGAATCTGCCAACCTAAAGCTTCAAGAATAAACTCCCAAAATATACAGGCCTGTTTGCACCGAACTTGGAACTTAAGTTAAAGTTGTAAAGCTTCCATTGTTCAATCTTCCTTGTCTGCAAATTGGAATCTCTGACTTTTTTTTTTGTAACGAGTTTAAATGATTGTGCACTTAAGTTATTGAAACTCTTTTCAAATAAGTTCGGCTCTTGCCTTGCTCATGATGATAAATAGGATTTGGATCCTTGATGAGAGTCTTCTGGTGGTAAAAGTTAACAAGGAAAAACTAATCATATTAGAAGTTAGAACTTTGCATTTTTTCTATAGATAATTTTGTTAGAGACATATCAAACAAATTCTTACATATACAACCATGAATTTTAGTTTTTATGGGAGGGAACAAATATTCTTAACATCCTTTCATCTTTGGTATTGTGTACTTACAATTGAAATTTTGTATCTTGGTTTTTTTTGTTTATGCAGCAGATGACTTATTCCAGTAAACTTTTCTGTACATCTCTTGTTTTGATGCACATATTATGAGTTTATCGTAATATAGTTGACCATACGGGCATCATTTTAAATCTATGTTATAGCCATATGTTTCCTCGGTTCTTATTTTCCTATTTTTATATATATTATTCTATTTAAGGCTTCAAGCTTGGATCTGAAAAGCACACTACAGAGGTAATATTTAAGAAGTCAGGTGCATTACATGTGAACTCTGGTATTGAGGAACTGTCTTTACTGAAGACAACTCAAGTAAGCCTATTCTTTTGAATATATATTCAATGAATTATTTTTATCATGTTTGGGTATGTTATTATTTATATACCTGTCACACCCTTTTTCCTGTGAGCTTAAGTTATGAATAGTTACCGTTTTAAAAAAAAAAATCTTTATTAGTCAATTAAGGCGCTTCTGCATAGTCTACCTCATCAGTTTGCATCATCTTCTCTCTATTCTCCATCAGCACTATACATTTAAATACCAAAGACTAACCCTTCATATCCAAATCTATTCAAACTTGATAAGTACCCTGAAATTGTCCAAGGTCAAAGGTCTATTTGGCTGGTATGGAATTGGATGCAGAGTGTTCAATTATTGTTTAGAAATTCTTTCGTTGTTCAGGCATTGTTATCTGAGAAACATCAAGTGCCAGATTTTGATTTAACGTGAATTCTCCTCGAGGTTTATGCTTTATGATTTTATGTTCATAATCTGAAAAGCCATTTAATGTGAACTACTTAGCTGGCCTGAGTATTCTGAGGTAAAGTGTCCTTTTGATTATCTTTTGTTTAATCAAGAGGTTGCACTTGATCAACTTGTAGAATACATAGCAGTCAAAAATTTCAGGTTGCTATTAGTAGATGCTGGGTAGATATCTGGTGTTTTTGCTAATTCTATCTTTAAACTTTATCATGTGAGCAGTCAGGTTTTGAGCGTTTTGTTAGGGATAAGTACACAGCTCTTCCTGAGACACGAGAGAGGATATTGGCCACCAAGGTGTCTGCTTCTTGGAGGTATATTTTTTATTGATCGAACTCTTGACTGATGTTAAATCTCCGATCAACCCCAAAACTTAACTGAGTTGGAGTAAATTTAATTATATCAACCAACATTCTCTGCACTTATAGACTTGGAAATTTGAAAATACCCATCAGGTAGAAATCAATGAAAAGACTGGGTAGGGGTTCAAATACATGATCTTCTATTCTAATACCATATTGAATTATATTAAATCACTAATCAATCAAAAAGTTTAAACTAAAGGGTTGAGGTTAAAAGAATTAGGGACATCACAAATCAAAGTATTTTTGTTTTTGTTTGGTTTCTAATATTTGGTTCACAATCAAAATTTATATACTTTGATGCAGGTATTCATTTGAAACTCTATATAGTATCCCTAAAAATGAGTGTTACTTCACAGACACATACCTTAATGTGAAAAAAGTGTTAGTTGACACCTTCTTCGGTCCTCCAAAAGAGGGAGTTTATAGCCCATCTGTTCAATTCACTCTTTATGAAATGGCAAGGAATGTACTCAGCAGGTATCTCTCTCATTCCACCACTTTCAATTGTACAAAACTTCCCACATGTTTTAACTGTTGATAATTTTTGGATTTCCACTTTCTTAGGTTCCATGTCATATCATCAGTGAGGATCAAAATGCCAAATCTCCACTTCTTACCTGTCAACATATCGACAAAAGATAATCGGAGTATCGTTAAGGTATGAGTCCCTACTTACAGAGATTTGCTTTTCGTTTTCCATGGTTATTGTTGAGGTTTAGGTTGCGCGGTTTGGTAAAAAACTTGTTTTGAGTTTATGCAGAGTTCTTGCTATCTTATTGCCAATATCCTGCCCATTTTAGTTTTTTTCATCACGTGTTACTTTTTTTTTTCTTTTTTTTTCGCTAAAGAATATCTATCTATACATCATTTCTGGATATGTAGATGCAAGTACAACTGCATAGGTGAGAATTAATTTATATGTTTAATTTTCAAAAATAAAAAGTTAAAATTAAGGTCCCGTTTGATAATCATTTTGTTTTTTATTTTAGAAATTTAATCTACAACAACTATTTCAACTTTTTTTTTTCTACGTTGATATCTACATTTTCTTAAAAAATCAAATCAAAATTTGAAAAAAAAAAAAACTTTTAAAAATAAGGTTGATGAAATTTGGAGTGTAAATAAGTTTAAATTTGAAAACCAAAACCAAATAGTTGTCAAATGGGATTTGGTTTTTAAAAATGAAGCTTACAATGAATGGTTTTCCTTACTTTGATATTCACATTTTACCAATGTTTTTAAAACCCAAAATTTCCTTGTATACTTGTTTTGGAGGGTATTTGAATTATAACCGGCTTAAATTTCAAAAACTAAAAAAAGTTATCAGCTATCACAAAAAATAGAAGATAAAAAAAAAGATCTTGTTACACTGAGCAGAGACTTCTTACCACAAACATTGATATTGTTGTTTTGTATTTTAAAGAAATGGATGGTGGTGATTGTTTTGCAGTTTGAGGATGATGTGTATCTGCCTACAGATGAACCCCATGGATCAATTGAAGCTTGCTTGAGCCGCTTCTCTTCAAAGCTATGAGGAAATTAAAAGCTTTTTCACAAAGCCAGGTTGTGCCTTTAAGTTTTTGTATAAATCTGATCAAAATCTTGGCACTTTTAGTTTAAAATAAAATAATCATGAAAAATAGAGAATAATTGCTGGCTTAAATCAGATGGTTGACGCTTCTCAAAAAAAAAAAAAAAAAAAAAAATCAGAAGGTTGATGATGCTTGTTACATTATGGATAATAGTGTACACTAATAAAATTAAGAATGCAATTTGCTGCATCTAAATTGTTCTCTAAAATTAACTTCTTTTCGTAAGAAATTCGATGTCCTTTTTGTTTTGATTGATATTTTTTTGGGTTAAATTATATATTTGGTTTGATAGAATTTAGTCATGTTAGATTTTAATCTAAATTCTCGAGTTAAGTAGCTGATTATATATTTGGTCCGGTATTGTATTTTTTTGTCTGGCAAACTAAGTAGTTAAGTAGTTGGTTCAATACAAATGGTTGGTTTGACAATTTAATGTAATTTTCTTAGACATTTGCAACTTTTAATAATCCAATCAACTATTTAATTCACCTAACATGTTTTAATAAATTTAATAGTTGTCCTTTAAATTCTTTCAATAAGTTAGATATAAATAAATAAATAAAGTTTAGTTTCTTTGATGTTTGCCTTCATTTTCATTTGCTTTCAAATGCACGTGTTAAGAATAATTGTGAATAAATACAAATAAAGTTCAATTATAAGGGGGTGTTTGTTTACCATATAAGGAGGATTTAACCTTTTGAATTATATTGAAGAGTTATTTTGAGCAGTTAAAAATTGAGAATGATAGCCAAAAATTCATAACTCATTTGGATGTGGTTTTTGTGTAGAGTAGTTAGAATCAAAATGTTGTTTAGATGTAGATTTAAAAAAGTAATGATAAAAAATGAATTATTTTAATTGATTTAAAATGAATGATTAAAATGATTGAGTATTTATAAATGAATGATTAGAAATGAAGAATTATTTTTAAAACTAAAAAGAAATAGTCAAGTATAAATTCGTTTAAACGTAGGTTTTTGAGGAGGAATCAATAAATCTTTCGTCTAAATCCTCCTTAAATATGACAAACAAATACCACTAAAAGGCATTTGATAACTTTTTGGAGAGATGCCTTTGAAAATTTTCATTCTTACAATTGAACTTTGTTCCAAAAATGCGCGTAGTGATTATTTTTGGTAAGATGAAAATTGATGCGACAACTTTAGCTAATGAGTAAGATTAGGATGAAATGCAATAACATTATTGTTATTGATAAAAATTAATTTTATATATTTTCCAAAATCTAGAGGCACAATTGAAACATGCCCCCAATGTATATGAATGTATTTGCTTAAAATTAACTCAATTTAATTCACAGAGTAATGTTCGAAAGATATGTGATTCTAGAATCTTAATTTCACAGTACTATAGAAGATTTCACGATTATTAAAAATATATGAAGTTTTATATATTTGAAACAATGAATACTATTTATATTAATTTAGTATATTTATATATATAAACGAAATAAGTGAGATTTAAACCTAGTTTCAATTCCTATCTTTTTGCCATAGATCAAATTATGAATATATTAACAACTACGAGATTTTTGCTTCAATTTCATATATATATATATATGAAATTAAAGTATATATATTAAATAAAAAATAACACTTTTTAAAAAAAAAATTAACTGTTTTCAATTGATATGGTTCAAAATTTTTTGATTTAATAACAATCAATCATTTTTCACCTAATAACAACAGTTGATAGTATTCAATCAATTTTCGAGTCGATAGCCTCAATTTTTTTGCTGATAATCTTCAACTAGTTCACTGATAACATTAATAGCCTTTCATCCGCATTTGATGTAGAAATTATTAAATTAGAAAATTTTAAAAAAGAAACGTAAATAAAGCTTCATAATATTTTTAAAATGCTATAAAAGTGGCTAGGAAATTATTATTATTATTATTATTTTTTTTTAAACTTTTTTTTTTGAGAAATTCCAAACTTCTTCTTCAAACCATGAAACCACTGGAAAATTTTCGCTTGTTCTGAAAGCAGCACATGATTCTACAAATCCACCGCCATGGACGATCTTCACCAAAACCAAAAATCCACAAATCAACCACTTCCAAATCCAAACCCCAATCCCAATCCCAATCAATCTCACTCTTCCAAACTCCAATCTCCTTTGATCTACTTCTCATCAATTCTCATCCTCATTCTATCAATTTCCCTTTTCACCAAAACAGATAATTACAAATCCCATTTCCAAAATCTCATCAATCTCCTGAATCCATCTCAAAATCCCAAACAAACCCTAGTTCTTAATCCATCTTCATCTTCATCTTCCCTGCAATGCGTTCTTTGGATGGCCCCATTTCTCTCCGGCGGAGGCTACAGTTCCGAAGCCTGGTCCTACATCTCAGCCCTTCACGATCATCTAAACAACCCTAATTTTCGTTTGGCCATTGAACAACACGGCGATTTGGAATCCATGGAGTTTTGGGATGGCTTGCCAGATTCTGCGAGGAATTTGGCTACGGAGCTTCACAGTACGAGATGCAGAATGAACGAAACGATTGTGGTTTGTCATAGCGAGCCTGGTGCTTGGAATCCTCCATTGTTTGATACTCTGCCTTGCCCACCTGGTGATTATCAAAATTTCAGGTCAGTGATTGGAAGAACAATGTTTGAAACTGATAGGGTTAGTTTACAACATGTAAATCGTTGTAATGGAATGGATTTTGTTTGGGTTCCTTCTGAATTTCATGTTTCTACTTTTGTGGAAAGTGGGGTTGATCCTTCTAAGATTGTGAAAATTGTTCAACCCATTGATGTGGATTTCTTTGATCCTTTGAGATATGAGCCATTTAGTGTTGAATCTGTTGAAACATTAGTTTTGGGAGAGAAAAACTTGGGGGTGAATTTAGATAAGGAGTTTGTGTTTTTGAGTATCTTTAAATGGGAATTTAGGAAAGGTTGGGATCTGTTGTTGGAAGCTTATTTGAAAGAATTCTCTAAGAAAGATGGAGTGGGGTTGTATTTATTGACAAATCCTTACCATTCTGATAGTGATTTTGGGAATAAGATTTTGGATTATGTTGAAAACTCAAACATACAAAAGCCAGTTTCTGGTTGGGCTCCTGTGTTTGTGGTAGATACTCATATAGCTCAAACTGATTTGCCAAGAGTTTACAAGGCTGCAAATGCATTTGTACTGCCATCTAGAGGGGAAGGATGGGGAAGGCCGCTCGTCGAAGCAATGGCGATGTCGTTGCCGGTGATCGCGACCAACTGGTCAGGGCAGACGGAGTTTTTGACGAATGAGAATAGCTATCCATTGCCAGTTGAGAGAATGAGTGAGGTGAAGGAAGGGCCATTTGCAGGGCATCTGTGGGCTGAACCATCTATCAGTAAGCTTCAAGTTCTAATGAGGGAAGTAATGGTTAATGTTGATGAAGCTAAGACCAAGGGACGAAGGGCGAGGGCGGACATGGTTAGGCGATTTTCGCCCGACGTTGTTGCGGGTATTGTTCATCATCATATACAAAATATTTTTGATGAGAAGAGATGATAGATCACATGTTTATGAACAAGATTTCACTCCCCTTGTTTGTGTATGACCTGCTTTATCTTCTTGCATTCTTTGTTGTTTGAGATAAATTGAGGGCTCTGTGGCTTGTAATGAGGTTAGCTAGTAAAACTTACTTTAAAAAAAAATTTGAGGGCATTCAAGCTAACATACTTATAAATTTGTGTAGTATCAAGTGTTCAAGCTAACATAGATTTGGTTGGTAATAAATAATAAGAAATTTACCATCAGCAGCACACTCTACTCTTGTATTATATTTGTAGCATAATTTCTAAAATAATTCATCTATAACACATAATTTTCTATCACTGATAGAACTCAAACCAGTGATAGAATTATATCACTAATTGAATTCTTTGGGTGATAGAAGTCAATTTGAATTTTCTACTAGAAATGAATTAGTTTTGATTTTGTGCTAGACATAAATATTTTGTCATTTTTTATTATACATGCTAAATCCCCTAAATAATATCCAATTGTAGCCTAAGTCCAAGAATATTAGATAAAGCATTTGTTAAAGAGGAATAATTGCATGCTTTCTTGGCAGCATGCAGCCGCCTACGTGGCAAAATCTGGGCCACTCTTTTAAATTTTTTTTTAATGTTAAAAAAAAAAATCAAAGGCCCAGATTTTCCCACGTAGACGGCTGCATGCGGCAGCATGCAATTATTCTTCTTTGTTAAATGTTTGGAAATGTAGCATTAGAATGTTGATTGTTAATAAAATCTTTACAAATATTGAAAATAAATTAATGTCTTATGACATTCATCCATACAATTATAATAAAATCATGAGTACCATGGATGATCTTTAGGGGACAATTCATGTAATCTCAAGATTACTAAGTCGTATATGATACTATTGAAGTTATACTCTTTCTTTTAGCGTACCATAGGCATAGATGACCTTGAATCTGGGTACTGGGTTCGAGACTCACCTATAACTTTACTCTTTCAATGTCTTCAGTGCCTGACCTAAAGACGGTCGTGATTACCCTTGTTTCAAAAAAATAGTTCATTTGGAAAGATTTTGTAAAAAAAATTGCAAATGATAGTTCGTTTAAGTGTAAATTTTTGTAAAGAAGTTGCAACCAATAGTTAAATAAGTGGTTAGAAATGACAAAATGAATTATTTTGAGTTATTAGTAATAAATAGTTATTTTGATTGGTTATACTAACTTGTTTGGATGTAATCTTTTTAAAAGTCGTAAATGTTAATTTGTAACTCCTCACCAAAACCAAAAATCAACAATGTGTCAACATGAATTAATTTCTTTACCATTATTAACAAGCAAATTTAGTACTATTAGTACCTAAAAAAATGTTTTAAAAATAGGTACCTAACAAAATAGTACAATTAGTAACGTTTGTCGTTGTGATTTAAATAATGATAGATAAATATTCATTTCAAAATCGAGTGACAATTGAAGATAGTTTTTTTTTTTTGGAAATTGAAAAATCAGAACTCCACTCTATTGTCCCTAGACCAAGCACCGACAGACATTGAAGGAATGTAGACACGAGAAATTTCAAAAAATTAATGTCACGTATGAGTCTCAAACCTGAAATTTTGATGAGAGCACACCTTCAAAACTTAAGTCTTTGACCACCGCGCCACCTCTTGAAAACCCAATCGAAGATAATATTGTATATTCTCAAACATGCATGAATCATGACCATGCGGACAACTAACTTGTTTTATTGTAATATCTTATAACAATATATTAAGTAGGTGGGTCTATCGATTTTGAACCATGAACTTGTTCCAATAATCGTGTTCCAAAAACACAATCCTTTAATGAAACATCTGTAAGACTTATAAGACTAGAATAATTTTTTTTTGAAATAAGGGTAACCACGTTCGTCCCTAGGCCAGACACCGGAGACATCGAAGGAATGAAGATACGTGAGTTGTCTACAAATTAATGTCACAAATGAGTTTCGAACTTGGAACCTTGAGGGGGGTACACCTTCAAAGTCCAAGTTTTTAACCAACCACGCCACCCCTTGGAGACTTGTGGTAGAGAATAATATTACTCGAGATGGGGCCTGAATACCGTTAGAACGTCCTTGTAAACAGGTTTCTTGAAATCTACAGCCTGCATGATAGAGGTTAAATGTAAGTTGAATATCCATACTAATTTTTCCAGATTCATTTTCTCAGCTTCTTTTGGTTAATGATATGTTAATGGTGTGTCTACTCACACGTTCTATTACTTGCTCGGGTGACATCCATGACCATTCACCGAACTCGGGTTTCTCAGTCCCATCACCTAGAAGATTGATCTCTTCCTCGCTTCCTGTCAGCTTCAGCAGAAACCTAAAATTTTTGCAAACATTTGAACATGATATAAGTGTTGCAGATATAGAAAATATTATTCAAATTTAATCGATGAAGTAAACAAAAAGGTGTTTTGGCAGAATGAGAAGAAAATGAAGGAGAAAAAGGTGCTAGCACAAGTTCCCACAGAAACCGTATTCTTTTTATTAGGAAACGAGGACAATTTCTTAAATATGTGAAAGAGTTACATAGACCTATCGAAACAGCTAATAGAAAGAACATAGGAGAGAAACATGGTTGAGGCCAGTAAACCAAGTTAGCATGACATCTTTAGGAAATGAATGTTGAAGTGCTTGTTCCTACTCTTGACTAGGCTTAAATTAAGCATTAACCTCCGTGATGGGAAATATGTTATTGATTAAAATTTGATTTCTTTTCTCAATTTGCTTCCTTAGTTTACTTAAGTTCCTTTGTATGATTTTAAGACCCCTCACAAAAATTCCTTGCTTTGCCCTCGATCAAAGTAACTTCAGTATGGTGCACCAGGTTTCCAAGATGATATAAGGAAACAGAGTCTTGGCAAGATTTGTTTTTAATAGGATCAGCATTGAGTTTTTATTTTTATATCTGTGAGTGTTTCGGCTGTTCCATCTAACCCTACAATATTTGGATATCAAGGAAATTTGTAAGAAATTATTTCTTAGATAGGTGGTCACCATGAATTAAACTCATAACCTCAGAATTCTCAAGACCCTCTTTGACCACTAGACCAATCTATGATGGTTAATTGGCATTGTGTATGTGAAGTTGAAATTTAGCTCTAAGAAATATGCAAGGAATAAGAACTATAGGCAGAGAAAATAGAACTCACCACTTCTGCGCTTGACCCTTCCAATCAGAACCCCATTGATGTCTAAGCTTTTCCCGGACATGTGGTGGGAAGTCATAAGTCAGCCAATAAGGTACCTACTTTAAGAAACAAATGTTCAAGACATTTCACTATTGTGCCAATTAAGATAAACACTTAAGCTCAGTAACCCACACAGTATACTCGTTAAAACTACTGATACACAAACTTTAGTTCAATAATCATACTACAGGGTCATTGAACAAACAAGCCAATATTGGTAGAAAATATTAAATAACCAGCTATTCGCCTGAGAAGATGACTGGTAAAGTTCATAATATTCTTTCTCCATCTTCAGAGATTAGAAAAAATTATGACCATAATGGGTGGGTTACACGGGGCAGACAAAGTAATCATAAAGGCATGTTTAAACATAAAAGATCTATTGGTAGAAAGTAATCATCGATGCTGTTGAGATCTATTTTCATTTGAACTTCCAAGATCTAATTATATTTGCTCCTAAAATAGACTTTCTTCAGTTTTAACAATTAGGAAGAGATCTAGGTTCATGACAAAGTAAGTTGAGAATATGCAGATCAAAGCAATGACAAACCAATACATAAATGAAACAATACTTCAGCAATAATCTCTGCGGATCTGACTCCTGTTTCTTCTCTAAGTTCTCTAATAGATGCACTTCTTGGATCTTCACCCTCATCCACGCCACCCTAATGAACAGAACAGAACAGAACAATGTACTGGATAAGACATAAAACACACAAGTGATGTAGGATGAAACATGAGATAATTAGTGTTGAAATATGCTTTGAACTGTTTGATACCCAAGATTACTTACCAAGGATCTCACTGCCCGGTCAGCGAACAGAGATCTATTGGGTTTATATTTTCATATATAGGCTTTTATGTATTTGAGCCTATTTTGTAATAGGATTTTACGAAAGTACACTTTATAAAGTCTCTTAAAACCCTACCCTCAATTGATCGACATTTTCTAACTAGTAATCTCCTTACTAAAACCGTTCTCTCCTCTGCTTGTGGATGTAGCTAACACATCGTTAGTCAACCACGTACATATGTGTGTTTTTCTCTCACGTTTCTGAACATTTTCTTTTAATTGTTGTTCTGATTTCATAACAATTAGTAAACTAGTTTAGGGTTAGGGTTTTAGGTACAGAGGAGCACGAAAGGGGTACGAACATTCACAAATAAAACAAAAAGTTTAAGCTTCATTTTAGATTAATTAGTGGCTACGTGGTTTGTAAAGGAGCCTTTTGAAATATCATTTTATGAAAAGAAATTTTGTTCTTCGAAACTTCTCTCGCTTATGGGACGAATTTTCCAAATTTCCCATGTTTGGCTAAAGATTTGGACAAATCTTAAACAGGCTGCGTCGACAAGACTATACGTAGATGATTATATATCATTTCCTTGCTACTTAATTAGACTTCATGGCTAAAATTTCAGACTTGACGGATACATCCTATCGAATAAAATCCATGCGCGTCAATTGAACAAATGCAGCAGTAAATCAGGCAATGCAACAGAAACCTAAAGTACTAATTCATCATTCAGAGCTCAGAAATCTGTTGCTTTGACATCGAACTTCCAAAAAAACACACAAAAACAAAACAATCGACAAGAATCATAACCTAAAAGGAAACAAATCATCGAATTACCTGAGGCATTTGCCAAGCATCCGGTATATCCAACCTCGAGGCAGAAAAAACCTGCAGATACCGATTTTCAGAACCAAATCAACGGATGAAAACTTGTAAAGATGTAGAGAGATTTGGAGAATGACCTTTTTAGAAGAATTGATGAGGCAAATGCCAACGTTTCTGCGGTAACCTTCGGGAGGAGCTTCCATGGATGACGACGTCGAGCGCATAGCAGATGAGAGAAATGGAAGAGGAGGAGGATGACGACGACAGTGAAGAAGTGAATGATTAAAAACGACACATCGGTTTAAGGCCATTCCTTTTCTTCCCTCCCTAAGTCGCGTTCATTCGACGCTTCGCGTCGCGATTCATTTATCTCTTTTGCAAGTTTTTTTTCCTCCTCGTATTATTCTTTGTTTCTAAAAATATTAATTTCGTTTATTTCAAATAATATTAAAGAAGTATCGATTTTGAAAATTGAATCTTAGAATTGAATTAAATTACAACTAATCGAGGCAACATACTTATAAAAGTTTGGTTCAGGTTAAATTATAAAATAATAATAATAAATGAAAAATACTTCTTAATTTTGAAATAAATTAAATTAAGAAAAAAAATCTTTAAAATAAGTTGATATAAATTTTTGGATGTTTGACATACCATTAAATTTGTTTAAGGAGGGAGCAATAAGACTTGCAAAATATATAATGAGTGTAAGTGTCGATATCTTAACACTGACACTTAAGTCATACGATTTTTAGATTACAATGAGAAATGTTGGCAAAGGTACTTGAAATTGCTTATCCAGTTTGTGTTAGTCAATCAATGTATATACAACTCCACAAACGTAACAGACATCTATGTATTTATGCTCATAAACATAACTATTGTCTGCAGTTTAATGTGTTCCCTTGGTGTTATATTTTGTTGGGAGCGCTACAATGTTCGTAGTAAACCATCTTATGTTTGGATTTCAATTCTTATTTTGCTCCACATGGAGTTTCCTTGACCAGAATTTGTAAAAAGTAGTTGAATGTTCCTTGAAGGGATCAATAATGTTGCTCGTCTCTTTTGTTTCTTTAATCTTGATGGGTTATGTTTGAGATCATTGTATTGTCTCACGTTAGAAAGATGAAGAATTTTCAATAACCTTATACGAGACATGAGTTACTACTCTTATTCAATTGATTTTAAGGTAAAACTCCATATTATTTAAGAAATATAAGAGTTTCATGCCGAT
Organism: Sechiopsis laciniata; assembly: GCA_037833695.1. Classification (NCBI taxonomy): domain Eukaryota; kingdom Viridiplantae; phylum Streptophyta; class Magnoliopsida; order Cucurbitales; family Cucurbitaceae; genus Sechiopsis; species Sechiopsis laciniata. The sequence continues at coordinate 1,455,990 of JBBMKA010000003.1, read as the reverse complement.
GATTTGAACCCTACCCACATATGGGTAAGCTCAAGCATTATTTCAATCCATAAATTCAGATATAATATAAGTTAGTTTTCTTTAGTGTGACATCATCTTGAGGTCCCCAAGGGCAGCTTAGCGGTTGAAGTTAAGGACTCAAAGACATGCTTTTTTGACAGATCCCTAGTTCGAAACTGCTTAAACTATAATACATTTTGATGTATCTCGAAGTCACAGCCCAGGGATGGGCGAGTGGTGCTCTAAGTATAGTGGAGCGAAATTTTGATTTCACATTTTCAAAAACAAAAAATGATATCATCTAATTATAACATCAATTAAAAAAAATTATATGTATAGTACATTTACATAGTTTTTTTTTTTTTTTTTGCCTGTGATTGATGTTATCAACGAATTAATTAGATATTATTAGCAAGTTGATTGAAGATATCAATTGAATCGATTGAAAGCTATCAAAAGTCAATTTTTTTTTTTGTTATATAGATAATTATTTTTGAAAAAATGTTAGTGATGGTATTTGATTAGTTTTTTTTTTGGTCATATGTGTAAAATTTTGTAGATAAGAAAACGGTAAAAAAGGAAAGAAAACAATGGAAAAGGGTCTAAGGCAAGTCTTTCAGACTTGGTCTGTAAAGAAGCAAAACTCTTAACAATGGTTCAATCGCAAACAAATACAACCTGTCAAACCCCACAATCATAACGTCAAATTCATCCATTTTCATCCATTTTCAAGCCCATCAAAATTGAACCCACTTTCTCTTTCTCTCTCTACACCGATCTCTGAGAATCAGCGGAGCTGAGGAAGAAGACGAAGAACAATCCGAAAAATGGGGGTTCCTGCAACTCTGAGCGACGATTTTCTCAGAGAAAGAGCAGCAAAAATGAGAGAATCGCTGCAAAAAAGCCAAACAATTACTGATAACGTCGTTACGATTCTGGGTTCCTTTGATCATCGTCTTTCCGCTCTGGAAACCGCTATGCGCCCTACTCAGGTTTGCTTCTAAGTTCTCATTCAGTTTGGTTTTTGTTTGGGGAAAGTTTTCTTGTCGAGAAATTTATGTGGGGGTTGGTTGATTCCGACCTATTGAATCGTTGACTTACTTTTTACTTTTTGAGAATCGGTGATTTTTGGTTTGGTATTTTGGGTTCTGTTCTTGTTTTGTTGAGAATTGAATTTCAGATCCGGGTTTGCCTTTTTGCCTGTTTTTTTTTTGGTTTAATCTGTCTGTACTTGATTCTTTCTGTTTGAGGTTTTATTTTTTTTTTTGTTGTTGGGATTTTTCAGATTAGGACTCATTCTATTCGTAAAGCTCATGAGAATATTGATAAAACTTTGAAGGCCGCGGAGGTTATTTTAGCTCAATTTGATCTCTCTCGTCAGGTTGGTGTTCTTGATGCTTTGAGTTTGTCAGTTGCTTAGTTTTTCTGCATCCACTTAGTTCTGTTGTGTTGTGTTGAATCCAAATCAACCCAAAAGTTCAACCAATACTTCCCCTCATTTGTTAGCTTGAAAATGCCCAACAAGTGAAAATCAAATATTAGTTGGGAATGAAACGACTTCACATGAGTTTGAACACATACTTCCTGTGCTTTAAGACTATGTTGAATTATGTGAAAACACCAATCAACCCAAAAAATTAAGATTACAGGTTGAGTTAAATTTAATTCTATCAAATAACATGAAATATAATCGACAATCAAAGAATAAAAGAACGAGGAAAAAAGCATACTGCTTTATGTGGTTAACTAAAGTTGTTTTAGTTATGTCCACGGGAAAATGTAAGGGATAAACTGTTCTTTCGAAGGGATCGTAAATAATACATAATACTGAGGTAAAAGGGGTTTTACGAGAGTTTACATAGTGCATCACCCTTAAAATGCTTAACATATCATGGACTCATGCAATAAAGCCCAATACAAAAATATAAATCATAATCCTAATCAATGAGAATCCCGTACTAGGTCATTCGTAGTGTGACATAATTGATTCTAGGCATTTCATTAGTGTTCGAGCTTGAAAATATTTAACTCAAGAACAACAGCCACCTGAAAACTGATAACACGTGTACTAATTTTGGTCGGGATCTTTTATTATTAGCAAAGAATAAATTTGCTAGTCAAGAATAATATTATTGGTATCTTTTATTTTTTGCTCTCATATATGATATTGTTTTTTTTCATATGAACAATTATCAAAGGGCCGCCAGGTAAAATTATTTGCCTGAGGTCTTGATGTTGAAGACCTGACCGTACCTCTGAATGTGGCTAGATATAACCTGTAGGCTGTATTGCATCTTGCTTATTTGATTGTTGTTCTGGTATGCAGGCAGAAACGAAAATACTTAAAGGGCCACATGAGGATTTGGAGAGTTATCTTGGGGCAATCGGTCAATTAAGAAACATTATTAAATTTTTTAACAGCCAGAAAGGTTTCAAGAGTAGTGAGGTAGTGCTTAACCAGGCAAATAATTTGCTTGCAAAAGCCATCTCAAAGCTTGAAGATGAGTTCAGACAGCTATTATCTTCCTACAGGTTTCTACACACTTCTCTTTTTTTGGAATAACTCTACATACATGTTTTATTTATTTATTTTGATATCATTGAGTGTCTGGGCCTGTTTACACCTTAACTATTCTCACGGGATATACTGTTTTACCTTACAACATTTGGATGTTTAGGAAACTTGTAGAAAATTAACTCCTACATACATGTTAAGAATACATTTTTATTGACTTATGAATTTTCTTGGAATTACAAAATGTTTTTTCTATTCAAATAAAAAGTTATTAGTAAAACCACGAGAATTCTCTTTCATTTTTCTCTATGATTAGCTTTTTCATGGAAAAAAGAGGAAGACACACTATAAAATCTTACTCAATGATTTCTAAAATTAGTTTTCATTGGTTGCAAAATATAAGAAGTAGTTATCTTCAAGTGCTAAAAAGTAACAAAAATACTTAGGGGGCCACATGAGAATTTAGAGAGTTATCTTAGGGCAATTGATCCATTATGAAATGACATTAAATTCTATAGCAGACAGTTTTTATGTATTCAGAAATGAGAATAGGGAACATGTATAAGTTTTTAATGTTTGTTGGGGCAATTCAGCAAACCCGTGGAGCCTGAGCGTCTTTTTGATTGCCTGCCAAAATCATTGCAACCATCTTCAGACTCTCCTGGTCAACATGATCATTCAGGTGGAAAGAATCCCTCCTCAAATCATCATCATCATGATAATAACTTGGAGACTGCTGTCTACACACCTCCCACTCTCATACCACCACGTGTTCTACCACTGTTACACAATTTATCACAGCAGATGGTTCAAGCTGGTCATCAACAGCAAATTCTACAAGTCTACAAGTATGCAGCTCTATTTTTCTAAAAAACAATTGTTACTGTAAATGTGACTTGATATTTTGAATGTTTTTTCGTATCTTCATTCTTATACCATACAAGGAGCAGATAAAAATCCCAATTATAATCGAACTATAACATATCTATTTGTACGTCATTGACATTTCTTCTTGAAGGTATAATTGTATGGTTAAAGAGACAATGAGAGTTTCTAGATCTGGGAACATAATTTCGGAAGAGAAATTCCAACTCAAACGTCTACTCTAAAATGTCATTCTCAGTCATGCACGGTTGTATTAACAATCATGACATCTGTGATTGAGTTTACTAAAAAAAATTAACAATTATAAAAGAAGTATAAGAACAAGTTTTATGCAAGAGAGAGAAGGCTTATCAGTTATCACTATTTCTTCTTTTGGCCAGGGATGCCCGTTCAGTCGTTATGGAAGAAAGCCTACGGAAATTGGGAGTTGAAAAACTTAGCAAAGATGATGTCCAGAAGATGGCATGGGAGGTTTTAGAGGCAAAAATTGGGAACTGGATTCATTTTATGCGTATTGCAGTAAGCATGGAATATTTTAATGTTTTATGAGTTTTTCCCGTGGCTGCAAATAATTATTATGCTTAATCTTAGGTCAAACTACTGTTTGCTGGAGAACGAAAAGTGTGCGATCAAATATTTGAAGGCTTTGAGTCGCTTAGGGATCAATCCTTTGCAGACGTTACAAGTAGTAGTGTGTCTGTGCTATTTAGTTTTGGGGAGGCAATTGCTAAAAGCAAGAGGTCACCAGAAAAGTTGTTTGTACTTTTGGACATGTATGAAATAATGCGTGAGCTTCACTCAGAGGTATGGCTAATGTTCAGCTTTCACCTGCATATTTCATGTACAAATTGTTAACCACCATTTAGTTAGAGTTTTCATTTCTCTTTGGTGATGGAAAAATGATGAGCTTTTCCGATTCAACCACTGGCTCCTTCCCTTTGAGCCCCGGTTAACAAAAAAAGAACACACTTCATAAGTTTGTATAGTGATCTTTTCCTTTTAAAATTTCTCTTTCCCGACACTCATGCTAAATGGTATTGTATGTGATCCTCACTTAATATCTGTCTGGTTACAAGTAGTAGTGTGTCTGTGCTATTCATACATAGCTTTTAAACTTTCCATTTACATTTTACTTGTATCAGGGCAATTGACTTGGAAGGACTTACTGCAGTCATATAGTCCGAGTTATTTGTATTCGTTTGTACTTATATTCTTAATGATTAGTTTTTTTCACAATCTAAGATTGGAGTAATTTTGTGAGAAAGAAAATGGTAGAGCCACCCTTTTCAAACACATTGGAGCGATAATTTAATGATTCTAGTGGAAAACAATTTTAATTGAGGATGAAATGACTTACTAGTTAGTAGTTTTTTTAAAAAAATATTTATTTTTGTAATCAACACCCTGGAGACAAAGTGAATTTTTGGGAACTGGATAATGATAGACCCTTTACCCCTTAGAGAGTTGGTTAACTCTAGTTAGTTGGTTAGGTGGTTTGTTCATAAAAAAAGAAGTTAGTTAGGTGGTTTGTTCATAAAAAAAAAAGTTAGTTAGGTGGTTTGTTCATAAAAAAAAAAGTTAGTTAGGTGGTTAAAAGGACTATAAATAGATGTATCCTATCCTTTATCAATACAACTTGGAATATTAAATTGACTCGTATATTGAGGGAGGGACCTTTAGATAGAGCTAGACTCTATATTAAATCACCAATCGACCCAAAAGCTTAAGTTGATGGATTGTGGTAAAGTTAATTATATCATCCAAACACTTAACTTATATGCAATTATGCAACACTAATATTATACTAAACTGGGATATTATCAATTTGGGAATTTAAGTCAAACTAAGGTTGCTATCGTTCAAATTAATTTCATGTAGCTCCAGAATTAAAAAATTGGTCTTATCTGAATAAAGTTGCAAAATTTATATTATTTACAAATCATTCCTCCTCATGATTTTGCTGGCACTGAAATTGTGTTTCCTATAAAGAAATCCCTTTTTAAATTAAACACTACTGTATATGGATTTTCCATTCTTTTATAATGCTTCTTTGTTGGATCTTCATAACTTAGATTTATTTATTCCTTTTCAAATCACATTCCCCCACCCCCTTCTCCCTCTGTGTTTGGGGTGAGGGTGATATTCATTGATTATAATAGACCAATGAAAACTTTATGAAATTCATTGATTAGGGTATAAATTTTGATCTGGTAGTCACTATATATCTTTAAAATTTTACTTTTTTTAATGATCAACTGTAAATTTTGATCTGTTTATTGATTTACTCTTAAATGCGTCCAGATTGAGACAATATTTAAGGGTAAAGCAAGCAACGAGATAAGGGAATCTGCATCGGGTTTGACCAAACGGCTTGCACAGACAGCTAAGGATACGTTTGGTGATTTTGAGGAAGCTGTTGAAAAAGATGCCACAAAAACTGCAGTTTTGGATGGAACTGTTCATCCTTTGACAAGCTATGTGATTAATTATGTCAAATTTCTTTTTGAGTAAGTAAAATTTATGCCAATTTCTGAATGTTTAGGAATTCATATTTTGATGGTTATGGTTTGATTACCTATGCATGGTTTTCTGCTTGGTTTTGTGTCTGAAGCGTTACTTTCTTGCTGCTAGGATGAGATGAACTTTCTATTGTTTTTTTTGGGGGTGTCATGAAGGGTTTATTCTTATTCATAATGAAAGCTTATCCTTCCCTCCTGTAAAAACTATGTTATTCACCATTTATTATTCAAGCATCTAAACTAAAGACTCCCGAGATGCCGTTTAAATTAGTTATTTTTCTAAAATATATATTTGTTTCATTACCAATTTAAAATATACTTGTTTCAGTAAAGTTCTGCATTCTTGGTGTCTTTAGATGCTTTACTTTCACTGCCTCTGGCCCCTGCTACCTCCAGTTACAGTCATTATTTCTTTTTACTTGTACTTTATTGATCTACAAATTTCCTACTGAAAATTTTCCAGCTACCAAGCAACCTTGAAGCAGCTTTTCCAAGAATTTGAAGAAAGTGGTCAGACGAGTTCAGAATTGGCCTCTGTCACAATGCAAATAATGCAGGCCCTTCAATCTAATTTGGATGGAAAATCGAAGAATTACAGAGATCCTGCTTTGACTCACTTGTTCCTCATGAACAACATTCATTATATTGTTAGATCTGTTCGCAGGTATGCTTTACAGATGCTATGTTTAGAACTTGTTTACATGTGCAAACTTGTTACTTATTTAATGATTTCCTTTTTAGATCTGAAGCCAAGGATTTGCTAGGGGACGATTGGGTTCAGCGACATCGAAGAATTGTACAACAACACGCTAATCAGTATAAAAGGACTGCTTGGGCCAAGGTGACAAATACATTTTTATTGAAAAGAAACACATACTTTTTGTTGATACTTAAAAAATTACGAGCTAAAGACTACTTGTAGAAACAAATTAACACAGCTAACTAAAACCAACTAAACATCCTTAAATGAAATGACTCGTTGATTAACCATCATGAGTTGTATCTAGGAAATAATTTTTTACAGATTTTCTTGACATCAAATGTCGTAAGATCAAACGGTATGTCCTATAAAAATAGTCAGGTGCATATAAGATGGGTCAGAAACTCACAAATATCAACAAAAAAAAGGAATTTTCTGAAAAGCTTAGTTTACTTGTACCTTGTTTTCCTATTGCATACTGAAGATAAGCAACTGCAACTTGCAGATTCTGCAATGCCTCTCTGTTCAAGGATTAACTTCCTCTGGCGGCGGTAGCGTACCCGGTATAGATGGAGGAAACAGCAGTGGAGTTTCTAGGGCACTTATTAAAGACAGGTTACTGTCACCAACAGCTTTATGCAACTAAATCCATTCATTAATTCCCTCTCTTTTGTAATATTTGAGTATAAGCATTACCAGGTTCAAGACTTTCAACATGCAATTTGAGGAACTGCATCAAAGACAATCTCAATGGGCAGTTCCAGATACCGAGTTGCGGGAATCTCTAAGGCTTTCAGTTGCTGAAATCTTACTTCCTGCCTACAGATCCTTCCTAAAACGGTTCGGGTGTGTATTCCTGATTTCTTCAATAGCTGTCATCAAAACATTTAGGACATGTTTGAAATCAGTAGTAGTTTTAATCGAGTATCGAAAGGAGGCGTAGAAGTTTTAGTCTAAGTTTATTCATTGCAGTTTGATCATTGATGTCCTATGATAGGACCCACATAGTTACCCTTACCCTTTTACCCCTTAGGTAGTTAGGGTAAATAGTTAGTTAGTTCCTTGGGCTAGATAAGATGTACTCTTCTCCTCACTCAATACAACTTAAATATTCATTTGACAAGAGTCATTGGGGGAGTGACCTTTAGATGGGGCTAAACTCTATCATCCTATGTCGTAATGTCGATGTGAGCTTTGCACATACAAGTGCTCATGACAATGTTTCTCACCTTTGCTTTAAATTTGCATTTGTTGCCATAGGCCACTAGTTGATGGTGGAAAGAATCCCCAAAAGTTTGTCAGATACCAACCAGAGGATCTTGAAAGGATGCTAGGAGAATTTTTCGAGGGGAAGAACATGAGCGAGCCTAAGCGGTAGAGTGGCGAATTACCGGATAGCTTCAAGTTTCTCCCTGTTTTTGGAGGTCCAAATCTTGTGAGGTTCCTTCTTTCATCAAGCTGGTGATGAAGTTTTAGCATCGTTTGCATTAATGACACTGTTATCAGCATCTTGGCTTTGCAGTTTCTTTGATTTTTTTTGCCTTGGATTGGATGGTTTTTGTTTTCTCTAATATTATTCTCTACACTGTAAATATAGCTACTCTGAGTTGATGTAGTGTTTTTCAATAATTTTCTTGTATCTCCTGTGAAAATGTCATTCATGTATTAGTATTAAGCTTTGGAAGCCATTGTTATTGTATTAATTGAAAGATTTCATCATACCCCTCATGGATGCAAATTTTCTTACCATAGTTTGGAAACTGTGATTTGGAAGAAATGGAAGGCTTTCCAACTATTTGTAAATCATTGTTGAAATAACATTAAATATTGGGTTAAATTACCATTTTGCCCTTGAACTTGTAAGTTTGTGTTTATTTGATAAAAGATATAATCTTGTTTGAATAGATGAGTTGTAAGTGACTGTATCAGACAATCATAATTTAATTTAAGGAGTTGAATAATTTAAGTAAAAGTGATATTGTACTTAAAAGATTCGATAAAATATGAGATTTTAGAGCTATTACATTAAAAAAAAAATTTGACATGCATAGAAGAGATTAATGTTTATTATTATTGTTACCATGATTCAAATCATAAACTATTAATACATCAAGATGTCACTGTCCCTTTGCCTTAGTATTATTAATAAGGCAAAACTCTAGGGAGATGGAGTAGAGATCCTAGCCATCATTTGAATCTTTTGGAGATTTTCATGACAATTATGAATGAGAAAAGTTATCTAATAATTTTGAAAAGTGGATATAGAGCTGGTTCTCGAGTCACTTAAATCGGTGTGCAAATTTTCTTATCCATCCTCTTCTATTTGTTTAATTAACTTCATTTGATTCTAATTTTATATAGATTTGGAAGCAACATGTGAAAGTTTACTTAGCACTCGGTATATACTTTTCACAATTTGTGAGAAAAATAATGTGTCAATGAATAATACAAATATATATAGTTATGATTATAATTTAACTAATGAAAGAGAAATAATATATTGAAAATGTAATGTAATTATTTATTGTCCTTACAAATAGTGGAATACTAGTGAAAAGTATCTACAAGATACTTATTATTATTATTATTTTTTTTTAAAATAAAAGAACTTTCATCAATCAAAACAAAATGGAGGGACACCTCAAAAATTGACTTGGACTCGACCGAGAGCACGACCATCACACACGAATATTACTCTAATTATTAACCGAGAAATACTTCCCATTCTTAATGTATATGTGGCACCATTTAGAGAGATTGAGTTAGAGAAGTAGGAGTTCAAATTTGAAAGGCCAAAAAACTGGCCACGTTGCGCGCCATTGAAGTCAGAACTCAAAATGAAATTGTGCAGCTTCTGATTTCTGGTCCTGCTTCATTGCCAAGAAAATTTTGAACAATCCTCAACTTCATCTCATTTCAATTCCATATTTATTTTCGCTCTTCTCTTCAGTTCATCTTCGAAAAAAACCTGGAAAAATCCTTCAATACTAGGGTTTCTGACTGTTTCTAAACATGTCGGGAAATGGTGAATTCATAGAAGATCGAACGATGGAAGCGTGCAGCAAGGAATCGTGCGATTTCAAAACGACGAAGCGTTTTGCTGATTATATCATGCCTCACATCCTTAATCTGTGAGTTTCTTCGAGACGATTGTTTGATTTTTGTTGTGAGTTTCTTTGAACGATTTCATTGTTTTGTTTAGGTATGGATCTTCTGCAACGCCTCGGGATTTTGAAATCTACGCTCCTGATGCTTCGTTTGAGGATCCGCTCACGCGTGCTCACGGGTATGTATGTACTCTTGGATTGAATTTTAGAATATGAACTTGGCGATTTATGATTCATTTCTTCGAAAAACAAAATATATGATCCAGAGTTGAATTGAGTTATAATTTTATTTAGATTGAGATGTCTTGTTATTAGGGGTGAACATGGTTGGGTTGAAGTTTTCAACTCAACCCAAATTTTCAGATCGATCATTTTTCCAACTCAACTCAACCCAATTAAAGAGACAACCTAATCCTATATTTTCGGGTTGGGTTGGGTCATCGGATTCATCGATACATTGTAAATATATATATATTTTTTAATCAAATTGGTCATACTTTATACATAAACAAAATATAATCTCTAATCATTATCATATCAAGTTAATGAAATGATATAAATATTTAATATGCAAAACATTCAATCGAAAGTCACTCACTATTAGTATTACTATCATGGTTTCATATAAAAATCTCAATTATATAACATAAAACAAATAGATAATTAAAACAAAAAAAATAGATG